>JYFJ02000541.1:0-167632 GCA_000934665.2 Catajapyx aquilonaris
CGTTTCCGGACACGGGTTCCTATGTCAAAAATACTTGTCTTGGTCCCCTCTATTACCCCTGAAAGTCTTTGCAGAGTTACAATAAACACCCTGTATATTTAAGTCCATCTTCGGCAAGGTGACCTTTGTACCCAAGTTCATGATCACAAGTTGCTAGAATTGGTAACGGGATATTTCTGATGGTGATCTTAGTAGCCCCCTGAACTGCACTGTTACTCAGGTAACATCTGACAGGTATTACGACAGGTGTACGTGAACGTGTAGAGGTTTAAAAAGTGCCTGAGGTCACCTAGAAATTTGTGATATAAAGGTTACCCAGTAGCCTCTACACTTCTGCAGCATTTGTTTCTGTTATCTCAAAAATATTAACGCCATATTGAACGTACTCTTTGTCAGGTGTCCTCTAAAATAATAAAGGTTTTAAAAGTGCACATTTTGAATGTACATTAGAGGTTACCTGACTAACAGTGTAAAGAGGCACCAATATAATTCATCTTCATCTGTTCATGAGCAATGACATCAAGTGACCCAGGTCTCTGACGCGACGGGGAGTGGAAACTCTGGGACTATAGCTTGTGGTGGTGGTGGTGCAGAATAATTACAGGAATATGTCCAGTAATATTTCCACACCGAAGCAGGTTGGCATATAGTGGATAGGGCGTCCGACTGCTAATCGGGAGGTCCTGGGTTCGAATCCCGAGGCCGGCAACCCTGGCCGTGGTTTTCTGTGGTTTTCCACGGTCTTTCTAGGATAATTCCGGGGTCGCTTCCGTATAATAGGCCACAGCCGCTTCCTTCCGTCCCTATCCTTGGAGGTTGAAAGGCAATGCTGGGCCAACCTCCTTAATATCAATTATAAAGTAATATTTCCAAGCAGTGGTATAAGTCAAAGGTCACGCAATTCCGTTGGCCAGTTTGTCCTTATATTTTTTTTACGGGGGTTAGTCGAGGGGTGTCGACCAGTCACCTTGATGTGATTTCGAGATCGCTGTTAGAATCTGAAGTTTGAAGTTTGCGTTATTCAAGGGGTTAACCACTTCGGTACTCCGGTGCATATAGCCTACACCTGTAGTTGTACTCCCAGCTATAGTCCTTAGGTACTTTATTCTTTGGTACTCCTTGGTACTCCTTGAAATGTTACTCCAGTCTCCAGTGTACACTTTACAGTTGAGTGGCGTTATCTCTTTTGAAAAGAAATTTTCTCAAATATTTTCAATGGGACTGTCACTGATGTAGCAGCAACACTGACATGGCCATAAGAATGTGCTGCTCATGGATCGTATTAAACTACACCTAAGTGAGCTAAACTCACGGGACGGAGGGAGGCGAAGTGGCGCAACGGTAACGTTCGCGCCCACAGATGTTAAGGTCCCGGGTTCGATCCCGGCCCGGGGACACCCCCTTCATCTCGTGCAGAGTAAAGTGTCGTCTCTGACTTCGTCTCGGGTGGAATATCCACAGACTAATCCACCCGGGGGAGCTCACAAAACGACCACATGCGGACAAGGCACTGCACTTGCACATCCCCTCCTGTCATCCCTTCCTGCCCGTGAGCCCGGGCGCTGTATAAATAGGATCCAATTGTATTTGACGAGTAATAAAGGTCCGGCAAGACCCCAATAGGGGTACGCCTATACCCATTATTATTATTATTATTATTATTTAAAAAATCCACCCGGGGGAGTTCACAAAATGACCAATATGAGCAATTCTACGATAATGTCAACCGGGCAGGGGTTACAAAAAATTTATGGTAGGAGAAAAATATATTGCTCTGTGAGTCAATTTGTTATATGAAAACACTGTTCTGGCAATTGACTCTGCGTAGGAAAGTGTCACAACCTCATATAATTCGCAGGAATTTCATATAATGTAGTAAACCCCTTCCTGTAAGGCTGTTTTACCTATGGCCCGTCCCTAACGCCCACAATAACCCTGCTGGTCCTCTTGTGTGGTCTTGTGTGCATTTGAAAGTGGTTATATAACACACTAAGTGAAAGTTCATATCCTTCTTGTTCCCTGCACCATAGGTCTATGGTGGAGGGAACAAGAAGGATAATGTAATACCTGTATTACATTATCACTTGCATATTACTTATTACATCGCAGGACCAGCGATCTGTCTCCACTTGCGCGTGCGATTGTCCTGTCCCTGTAACGCTGGAATTGCTCATATACGACATTGCACTTGCACTTTGCACATCCCCTCCTACTTACCCTTGGAACAACTAAACATATCCAGTACGTGTATGGTTCCAACAAAAAATGGTGGTATCCCACTCCCCTAAAAAGGGCCCATGGTCCGAGAACGGGGTACAATTATAATAAAAAAAACTCACGGGACAGAAAAACAAATCATGTGTTACTATTCTCTTGCTATTAAACTATGTGTTACATTTTCAGCAATTAATAATAGGGGCCTACGTAAAAACCGGCCGATTTTGTTTTATTGAACGTGAGGTTCCCTATAATACCCTAATATCAATTTAGACGAAAATATTAGTTGTAAAGTAAGTGATAACATTCATTGTCAGTGTAATTTGATTTTACTAAGATTGCACGTAAAGTGCCACCATCGTGGGAGTACAATGATGGTAATAACACTGCCATACCGTGTCTGAGTCTTGAAGGACACCACTGTATAGTATTCTTAACCCATCGCAGACGAGGACTCCATCTGTGTTGCTCCCTACGAAGTATTATACAGGCGCCACCATCGTATTCAGTCTACTATTTATCGACCATGAGTGTAGACTGTAGAGCATTGCCTATATTTGCGTTTTTCCCCCATTGGCGATATTGCCGGTAAAATATGTCGAGTTAAAAACATTGGTGAATAGTTAGCATAATCTTACGTCACAAGCGAATTTATTGACCGAATGTATGTTACAAACTTTTGTCTGTAAGTGCACCAGCAAAAATGAGAGAGCACATGCGATTCGCAATGTAATAAATGACCTTCACTCATTTCCCATAAAATGGACAAACCCAAGTGATCTCACATAAATTTAACCACATGTTCCAAGAAGGCTATAATAGGTGATGAGCGATATTTTTTTTGTAGTCACGGTGAGCATAGATATTATTTAATATCTATGCCGATGAGATGACAATTCCGACCTTCTTTCATGGACCTGATCTTCACGGAATGTACAAGGTCTGCCAGACTGTGGGAGAGAAGGAGTAGGATAGTGTAAATACAGTATAAATACAGTGTAGCCTGAATATTTACTCACTCATTATATGCAGTCTCCAACTGAAGATCCCATATGCCTTTGCCACCAGAATGATCATGCTGCAGGATCTCATCAATCTTGTTCAGCTCAGAGACTATGGCCATGAACATATCCTTCAGTTCCCCTGAAATTGAATGCAACAAATGCGCTAGACAATAAACTTATATTTAGGCTAAAAACATACTTTCGCCCAAAAAGTATGAAGGTGCTTTTGATTTTATGCGCGCTTTTTCTCAGACTCTCTACAATTTCTTCGCAGTTTTGAATCATTGCAGATAAGAGATGATGCAGTAGGCCTACTTACCATTATACTCTTGTTCTGAAGGTAATGATACACGCATGCTCAGAAGCTTATGCGACAATGTCTTGCACACCTTCCTAATGCTGGCGATTTGCTTGATGGCCAGTTCCATGTCACCTGCAACATTGGTATCATATAACACCACATAATGGGTGATTAAACGAGAATGAGCTTTACCTCCATCCCTGCTTTCCATTAGTGTATGTAGGTTTTCGGTCAGTACATCTGCGACTTGTGTAAGTTCATCTACAATCTTGATCTCCATCACGCGTCTCTCCATGTTCTCTCCTGTGTACGTGAGGTGTTTGCAGTGATTGGCGAGGACATGGCCTTGTTCCTGGGAATATTACCAGTATTTAACTCTTTAATGCCTACGGACATCATATGATGTCCTGCTGGTTTTTGAACTGGGAGCGCTAGAATTTGCACAAAAATGGGGCGGTTTGAGGCTCAAACTGCTCCTACCACATGGAAGGGGGCTCAACTACCACGGCGTGTACCTATCAGTTTTTCCGCCTCCCAGCGGGAGCTAAACATACCCCCTCCCGCCTGAAAGTTTTTGACAACATGCGGCGTCTGCACTCGTAGGAATTACTCAAAGTACAGTGTTTTAGTAGTACAGTAAAACCCCTGTTGTTGGACACCCCTATATATTGGACACCTCTCTATGTTGGACATTTTTCTTCAGAACCGTGGAAAAGCCTATCAATGTTAACTATCTCTCTAAGTTGGACACCCCTCTATGTTGGACATTTTTTTGTGGAACCGTGAGTGTCCAACTTAGAGGGGTTTTACTGTATTATGATTGTAACCATATTAGCAATTTTATAGTGACTTTAAAAATTTAAATAAATATAATTACGTTTCAAGTTAATTGCACTTTAAATTTTTTTCTGGAACATCTTGTAGATGAATTTTTTCCGCATTTTACATTCAAAAGGATCACCACGAGTTGAAATTATAAATATTGGAGCATATTGTTTTTCATTAATGTTACTCCTACTAGATTTTTTTTTTCAAAAAGAGACTAAAACGGCCAAAAAAACTCAGGCATCAAAGGGTTAATGAGCGAATGATGTGGACTAAACCTGTGAAATACTGACCTTATTGGCATACTTGACATTTGCCAGAGTTATATTCATGTGCTGGTGTTTAACCACGGCCAAAAGGTACTTGTGGTAAGCTCTCACCACATTCTCGTCAGCTGGTTCCGAGATCGTTTTAGGTCTTCGAAGCACCTTACGGGTACGAATCACCTACGATGTACAAAGTGCATACATGTGTGACATCATATTCTGGGATCGCTAATTAGTTAACTTATTCAGGTACATCAATCACCTGGGTATAGCCTTCTATCGTTACTAGTTTCCATGCGTCACCTGCTATGGAACTGGCCGAAGCAGGCTTCTTCGTTGTTTGTGGTTTCGGAGCAGAAGATGTTTTGGAACAGGGCGTGGACTTGACTGTTTTGCAGCGGCGTGTAGGTTTCGGCTGTGATTCAGACCTGAACGCAATAGAAATGTTAACTCCACTTCTATCAAAATGCTAGTCAGACTACAAACCACAGTAGTTACCTCTGAGTGGTTGTGGGGATGGGGTCTGTCTTGGTCAGCTTGTTTTTCACCTTTTTCTTCTTTTTATTCTTTTTGACTGAAGATGTCCCCTCCCAGATTTCCATGGCCAGACCGGCGGTGCTGAAATACGATCAAGGCAGCTATTGTTGTGAGATTCTAAAGTGTGATAAACAATTGTTTGGTCGCCATAGTGCCACAATGCCTTGCACTAATCAAAATGGCCGACCAATATTTTCATATTTCTAGCCTTAACTTATAAAATGCAGCATTTATTGCCAGGATATTAAGGCAGTCTGCATAGATGACAATATTTTGGCTACAGGCAAGTGGGAGATCCGTGTGCTTAGACTAGTCAAGTGGGGATTTTATGACATGCTTATCCGCGAATTTGACGTGTACAGTACACAATGTCTAATGAGAAACTGCTTATCTTACGTAACAGTTGGCGCTTTGATACCTTCTCCAGGATACTTAGTACAAAATATGTCCAGGATGTGAAAAATAGTATTGTGGCGACCTCCAGTTCTTTGTGTATAGCATTTCCCTGCAATGGTTCGTAAATGCATTTTGCACGTTTGTATCTAAAAATTACATACGAATATTTTCATCCAATCTATAGCATCTAGCTCCTCATTACAAAAATAGGCTTGCTGTACACATTATATAGGGTGATGAAACAATGAGATTTACACAATATGAAAACGAGATATGAACTAATTACACCGGAAATAGTGTGTTAAAAACGCGTCTGAAATCATTTATTGCTATTATCTGACTTTTATCACACGGAGCTTACCGTTTTCATCCAGATAGTCACCCTCGTTGTGCACTTACAATTGTGCTTATAGCACGCTTGAGTTAATATTAAAACAAGTTGGGTGCATACTTGTTTTTTACCTGACGGATGTACTCGCTTATTAAAGTGGACAGCTCCATTGTGCGTGTATTGCATGGAACAATTGACCCCCAGCTTACTTTTATCCTACATTTATCATGCGGAGATTGTAAACAATAAGCCACGGACGAGTGGATGACCCAGATGTTTCTGACGCCATGTACATTTATATATAACTGTCTGCAGGAATAGGGTGTTAAAAACTTAGTGCTCTCTTGCTATCAATGTGAAGGATGCAGCTGGTGAGTCAGAAATTTTTGTCCCAGGTTCTGGAGGTACAGTATCGTTGATTATTTTGCTCCGATTTGCATTTTTCACACATCACTTTGAGCCATTTGTTGATAACCGTTTTACTTGCACTTCAATGCGAGCATTTTTTTTAGACAATTTAGGCTTGTTTTGAAATATTTTGGAAAATTAAAAAAATTCATGAGCACATCTCGTGATGATCTGGCGTGGAATGACTTGTAGCGCAGGGTTCACACATTTCTTACGTGCTTCATGAGCGAAAAGTGGTCATTAAATTTTAAAGTCAGAAAATTACTGCTACCTTATTTGTTCAAAAAGTAAGTGCTTAAACATTTCCCAAAAAAACGGACACCCTGTAGTGTTACTTTATAGTGACATTTTCGCTATTCCGTGCTTGTCACCGTCAATCACGCCAAGTATACATTACGAACTTTCTACGCGCCCGTCACGAGTGAGGACTTTATGACGCGCAGCAACAATTGGCAATTCAATGTCTCGTAGTACGTGCATAACCCTGTATAACCTCTCTGTTCAGCATAACGTTTGCATATATTGAAAACCTCCTCGAGTGTGTCGCTTTTGAGGTGTTGACCCTGAATTATTTTCAGAGAAGAGTCAGAGTTACCACCTGACTGTGTAATGGAGTCTCCTACTAACAATTCTACCTGGTGCTTCAACAATAGCGTGGACCTGGCTGAAGCCTGTTTCGATATGGACAAAATGCCCCCTTGCTGTTATCCAGGATTCTCGGAATCTTTCACCGAGTTTGCATCAGTGTATTACCTGACCATAGGCCTCATTGGAACTGTGGAGAACGTGCTGAACTTTGTGGTGCTTACTTATGCCTGGTGGTATCACTTCAGCGACTCCTCGTCACCAGGGTACTTTTCAAATGTTTTGAAGTGGAAATGTCATTTTGAGTTAGGCCAACTGTTTTTTTTCCAGAAATAACCGAAATTTCAACACGCTCCTGCTGATCAGCTACAGCTGCTCTGAAATGGCTTATTGCTCCTTTGTTCTTCCGCTGATTGGAATGACGTATTATCACCGTGGATGGCCGTATGGTCCGACTCTCTGTGCGACTGTGGCTTACCTTCGTCGCACCTTGGGATTAACCAGTTGGAATACTATAGCTGCAATGATATTTAGCAGGTTAGCATATCCGACACCGAACATTTGAGTAACAATCGTGCATGTATCATGTTTTTAAATTCAGGGCTCTTCACTACTGGTTCCCATCGGCGCATTTCATAATATTTGAGACGATGGGAGGCATTCCAGCAATTTCTTGCTTATGGATAATATCATTCGCTGTTTTCGTTCTCATACTTAAGCACGTAAGTGTAAAAAGTTAGTGAATGAACATTTGGAGTTCAGCCTACAAGTGTCTTTTCCTTTCGTTTCTTCAATAGGAAGAAGTTGTGTTCGGTTACAATGCTTCACTTGGTCAGTGTTTGATTAGATCTGGGAAAAACAAGGAGGCTAATTTACTAGTAGGACTCTCGGACATAGTCCCATTTTTTGTGACCATAATATCGTTTGTCCTGCTTTGGGTCAAACTTCATCTCAGCAGGATATCAGTGACATCAGTACCGTAAGTAGGTTTCACTCACAGCATCATTAGAACATGCATTGTTATTACTTATGCTTTTTTAGAGAGACTGGTTCATCAACAGTGGACAAGTTATTATCGAGAGAGCGTAGAATGGCTGTGCTGTTTACATTTTTGGCAGCTTCATTCATTCTACCTTTGTTGCCAGTTGTTGTGATATATTTCTGCTGCTGGAAAAATTCAAGCAGCACTCTTTTTGCATACGTACATATTGTAGCCATAACGTATGTGATAATCAACTTCTGCGTCTACTTCCTCAGGTTAGACCTTTTTGACTGTCTCATTTTGGCTCCTGATCACTCACTAAAACCGAGATTACCATTCATTGCAGGGTAAGCTTCTACAGGAGCGCCTTCTGCTTCTTCTTCAGGTCTATGAGTAGAAAGCTGCATGATGTTTTTCCATATAAATAAACAAGTCGTTTTGTATATCTGAATGTTGAACACTGCAAATTCCGGAAATGACTTTTACCTTGCCAAAGTGTAGGATATTATCCTCTGTTTCCCAGTATGTGATAAATATTTTTCTGATTTATAGCCGATATCATTAAGGAAACAAGGCTAGAAGGGTTATACTTTATTGCGACTCCGTGTATCCACAAGCGAAGGAGGGGGAGCTGCAAGTGCAAGTTCAGTGCCTGAAAAATTATTTAATTATATATTTCCTGGCTAATCTAGGGCATAAATCAGCTGACAGTTATTGCGAGAGGAGGCCGGAAAACTCTACATTTTATTGGTGAAGGATATGTCCAGGCTGCGCACAAAATTCTACAGTTTAACAACCTTGCTTCACCAGAATGACTGCCATTGATGTATTGACCTCAATTAAAATAGATTACCTTCAATATGCTGCAGTCACACCATGTTTGTAACAGAATAATATTAAAGTTATTAATAAGTGACAATTCAATAGCTGTGACATTCACCTCTTGTCATCGGATTCAGAAGGTGCCGAGGCACATAACACAACATTATGTCAGGTAGTGTAACACTGGACTTCCGATAAACATGGTGCCTTGTAGCAACATTTTGCACAACACTTCCACGTGGTGTTCTCGCAACAATGCAAGGTTATCAGTTGCTTGCGTCGCAAGAAAAATAACTCACTTTCAAATACTCCAACAACTGGGAGGGACTCCATTCTTGCTTATATTGTACCTATGTGTATTGTTCACAGTTAATTGGTTCGTTTCGTAAAAGTTTGCACTCACTATCACCCGGGATAAAAGTGATTCCAGTCCTCCTTAATCATGTCCGCACCCTTCTCGCCCACCATGTACGTCGGCGCCATGATGTTCCCACTAGGCACTGCGGGCATGATAGACGCGTCTATCACCCTGAGTCCACCAACCCCGTACACTCTGAGTCTACTGTCCACCACTGACATGGGATCGCTTATGGGCCCCATTTTGGCCGTACCGCAAAAATGATGCTCGGTGACCGTGTATTGCCTCAGGTGACATTCCCAGTACTCGTCAGTCAGGTACGGAAGGTACTGGCAAGCCGGAAGAGGCTTGGGAAATATAGTGGAGTTGAGCAGCGTCATGGTGAAGGTGTTGCTGAAGTCTATTGAGAGTCTGACTGCTTCAATCAGGGCCTTGATGTCGTCCGGATGGGTGAGGTACCTCGGGTAGAAGAGAGGATGACTTCGAGGGTTGCTGTCTCGAAGAAGGATTTCTCCGACGCTCTTTGGACGTGTCATCATCGGAAGAGTCATCCAAGAGTCGCGTCCTCGGAACTGCTCGTACACTGTGTTCCACGTGGAATCTGGGAATCCGTGTGCTCGACGGATTCGACCCTCTTCGGACAGGAGGGAACCTGACGCAAAGTGAATTTGGATGTCCGGCCAGTTGAGGTCTCTATTGTGCCTGTCGAAATAGAACGAATTATTCATATCTGTAATATTTGAATCTGAAATGTGAAAATTGCATGTCCCTTATGGGACCATATGCACGCCATAATCTAATTCTTTCCTCATCATGGACTATACCTATGGAAATGTGATTATGTAACATCCAAGTAGAAAATTACTTCTGGGTAATATGTAGCACTCTTCCAGTGTTCTGACTGGAGAGACGTGCACAACGAAATTGGGGGGCGTAACATTCCGTTTGCGATCAAGTCTTCGCGATTTCGCTGACAGCGCATCCAATTACCACATATCTAAAGCATGTCTGCATAAAGCGTTTTAGGAGAAATTTTTTTGGCGGTGACAAATGTATCCTTGAGTGAGTTGTTCATTCCGTGACTTTCACCCAAAGTGACATTTGAAGTAGATTCTCACATATTTTAGTCTTGAAGTTTTGCAACATATTTTGCATGCCTGATTTAATATGAGCTTGATATTTGCAAGTAACTAGGCCAACAAATTAATCAAGCGTAAGAAATGAAGTCCACCATCGGTCTAACCTGTTTGCACGGGTTTTTACACCAGCTTACAACCAATAAAGGTAAAAATTCAGATTTTTCACATTTAATCAAACTAAAAGACGCTTGTTTCTGAACAAAAAATTGGTGACCAGTAGATTAGATTATTCTCACTCTTACTTCGAATTGAGCCAGGCCAATCCTTCGACAGCTCCAGGAAGATTGACCACGCCAGACCTGTTTTGCAACCACTGGGTGAACGTTGCTATGCTCAGATCCCGGCTTTGTAATACACCGACAGGTTGGTCAATGAGGAAGACAATTCCTCCCGTGTTGATATGATCTTGAAGATTCTGACCCACTCCTGGAAGATCCACTATTGTCTGGATGCCACTTGATCGAAGATGGTCCAGAGGTCCTAGACCGGATAGCATCAGAAGTTGAGGTGAACGAAGGGCACCGGCTGATATGATGACCTGAGGGTGAACATACGACACACTTTGGGGCTCCTCACATATGATTGATTTATAAGACACTTACTTCCCGTCTGGCTCGAACGGTATGTGGAAATCCTCTCTTGTCGAACGTGACACCGTAGGCTCTTTTTGTTTTCGGATTGATCAGCACCTTGTGTACGTAGGATCTCTGGGATACGTGAAGATTTTTTCTGTCTCTAACTGATCGTAGAAATGCTTTATTGGCGCTGCATCTCTCCGAGTTACGGTTAGTCACCTGTAATAAAAAGCGGATATGATCGGACTGCATTACAAGTATGACGTAAAATAGTTACCTGCGGATGCATGTATCCATACTGGTGCTCCCCATTTCCGTCCCGTATGGGAATCCCCAGTTCCATAGCAGCTCCCATAAAAAATCTGGACAAGGGTGTACTGAAATTGGCGTTGGCCACAGTCAGGTATCCCCCTTTTCCATGATACCCTGACCGGACGTACTCCTCATTCAAATTGTCTTCGGATTTCTTAAAGTATGGCAGGACACTATCGTATCCCCAGCCTGGATTCCCCAGCGATTCCCAGTGATCGTAATCCCTTCTGTTTCCTCTCACGTACAGCATATAATTAATGGAGCTGGATCCGCCCAGAACCTGAAAAGGTACTGTTACTCACAGGACCACAGTATTGGGAAATTGACTGACCTTTCCTGATGACCAATGGCACCTCTGGTTGATGAGACCCAGGCATGCCCCGGGTGTGTACTCCGTCTGGTACTGCCAGTCAATTTCCGTTCTGGCCACTGCCCATGGGAGGATGGGTATTTCGGATATCTCGTTTTGTTCCCCACCTGCTTCCAAGAGAAGCACTTTCCAATTGGGATTCTCCGTCAGCCTGTTGGCCACTACCGAACCTGCAGGGCCGGAACCTGTTCAGGGAAATACTGGCAATCTGTTAGGTGCAGACCATTCGAATAAATATGCTCTTATAATAAACACGCCACTTCAACTGGTCATCCAAAAAACCGTCTCGACCTTCTCAGGCGTTTTCTACCCAAAGTCTACCCTCAAGCAAATCTTGTTGAAGATGACCGAAGCCACTCTCGTGAAGGTCACCTTCGAATAGGGCCAGCGTCCTCAGGTGTCCCCGAGCCTCAACTACCAATGGACGAGTTTGCATGTCCACAAAAGATGTTCTGAATATTTTTAGACTCCCGCCAACTGGTTCCCTCCACATTGTCTTTACAATGGCCTATATGTTGCAATATGTTTTCGTATTTCTCTGCACGCAATTGCTAATCTTGACCACAATAATATTTTCTGCACTTGATCTGATGAGTCAGAATCAAAGCGTAATTTCTCCTGAAGATAACTTGATCGCCACGAGCTTGTACTTACCTATGACAATAAAATCATAATAGTCCAAATAGACTTTGGTGTCCACCACATAATTTTCCGATGGCGTACTGTGTCTTCTAACACTCAAAAGGGCCGAGAAGAAGATACCCATCAGGGTCATATAAGTCCCAGTTTCAGTCACAGGCATCCTGAACAGCACCCAACACTTACTCCCAACACACTAAATGGATGTCCAAAGGGAGAGGCGGCGCCCAAACCAACCCTCGTCTTGCAAGTGTCCTCTGAGAACTAGTTTTTTTAGCACCTGAAATATTGCGGTAGTGCGGACATGCAATGGATTGCATAACTTGCTAGCACTTTCCACCCTTGGCCAGGTTTCACCCGAGGTTTAAATGACCGGTAAAGCTTCCCACTTTTTTGTGAACAATGTTTTGAGGCCTTGAATGGGAAACATTTCGTCATAAGTCTCAAGACCTCCAAAAAATGTAATCGTGATTACAACATGGGGATGCAGGTGGGAAGAAACGAAAGCGAACAATTTTTTGTCAGCATATATTAAAGGTGGACTTGCTGCATTTGGGTCAGGTCATTTCGCGGAAGTTGCGCATTTTTGAAAGGATTTTTTTTTTGCAAAGATGGATTCTGCCTGAGCGGTAATGGGCATTTTTGGTTTTAGTTGCATAATTTTGACAAATTGCTAGAGTATTTTACACTTTCGTTTTGGCCTGTTATTGCTTTTTTATTGCCTGTGAGTCGTAACTCTTGCAGCTGCTGTTTTGGTCAATGCTCTTTGCACAGGCTGATTTAATCAATTGCTATTGATGTTACAAGTAAATTATTGGAGGTGCTACAAGATGTTAAAATTAGGGCAGAGAAAGTGGTCTTGACCAGGACAAGGTCGAGGTCAGTTCGTGTTAAATTAATGGTAACCCTATGGGAAAATGTGTAGAGGTGGTCCAACTGGCTAAGAATGACACGTGCATTTTTGTAAAAAAAAAATGACGTATCATAAGTTAAATAAAATATGAGCATGTATATTGATAAATTAAATATTTAATTGAGATGCTCGAATTGATCAGTAGGCAGTCCGATGTGCTTCTTTAATCATATCGGACCCTTTTTCGCCAATCATGATCGTAGGCGCGTTCGTGTTCCCGCTGACAATCTTGGGCATGACTGAAGCATCCACAACCCTCAGCCCTTGAACCCCATTGACCCTGAGTTTATGGTCCACCACCGCCATCTTATCAGCCGCCGGACCCATCTTGCATGTTCCGACGTAGTGGAAAATGGTGGACGAGGCCTGGTGGACATGACACTCCCAATACTCGTCTGATGGATACTGCAGATGAGAGCAGGCCTTGAGAGGTCGAGGCAGCAGCTGAGAGTCAACCTTCTTCAGGTTCTCAGTGCCAGCCAGATCTAGAGACATCCTGATGGCCTCTACCAGCACTGAAACATCATCAGGATGGGACAGGTAGTTCGGGTAGATAACTGGAGGAAGGCGGGGGTCGCTACTTCTTAACTCCAGATGACCCACACTCTTAGGATGAAGAAGGGTCGGGATTGACCCCCAGCTGTCTCTCTCAGCAAAGTCCTTGTAGGTTGACACCCATACCTCCTCTGAGATACCCAGACTCTCATGGGCCACCTTGGGGTCGGCCAGGACTGTCGCGTGGCATAAGTGAAGCTGCACGTCTGGCCACGATTGGTCTGAATAACTTCATACCAACATGAACGTCAGATTGTGCAATATGAAGGTGAAAAGGTAAACTTACCTGGAGTTAAGGAAGGCCAAGACCGAGACCGCTCCGGTTGTTGAAAAAATACCGCCTCTGTGTTGGAGCCATTGCAGAAAGTTATTAGTGGTCAGATCTCTCCTAGGAACCAGAGTCACGGGTTTGCTCGTGAGGAAAATCAGCCCTTGAACCATCAGGTGATCCTGCAAGTTTTGACCCACTCCTGGCGAGTCATGAATTATTGGAATGCCCATGCGGTTTAGATGCTCCTGAGGCCCGATACCAGACAGCATAAGTAACTGCGGGGAACGTATGGAGCCAGCCGACAAAATGACCTGTAAAATATGGCATCAATTAAGTGGTCAAGTACTGTATTATTACGTAAATACAGTAATAATAAAAATATTTTAGATACCTGTACCGTATGTTTATTAAAAATGATGACATACCTCCTTTTTGACTCGTACTGTTTCTACATATCTGTTCCTCTCAAACTCCACTCCGTACACTCTCTTTGTGTCCGGATCCAAGAGTACGCGTCTCACGTACGCTTTTTTTGCGACGTGCAGATTCCGCCTGGATCGAACCGAGCGCAAAAACGCCTTATTTGTGCTGCATCGTTCCCCATTTCTGGTCGTACCCTGTAACCACAAAATAAAATGCACACCACTGCCTACTTTGCCAAATCACCGGTGAAAGCACCTGCACTTTCATAAATCCGTATTGCTCTCGCCCGTTGATGTCCCTGACAGGATAACGCAACTCTTCCGCAGCCCGTATGAAACAGTCGGTTATTGGTATTTCAAATGGCGACTCTTGCACCGTGAGATATCCGCCAGTTCCGTGGTATCCTGATTTGACATATTCCGCATTCCGGTTGTCCTCCGACTTCTTGAAGTATGGCAACACGTTGTTGTAACTCCAACCGTAATTGCCCAAAGATGCCCACGTGTCATAGTCATTTCTATTGCCCCTAACATACAGCATGTAGTTGATTGCACTTGAGCCACCTAGAGACTGGAATAGTGTGTGCTGATTTACATATCTAGAATTTTTTATGTATGAATTACCTTTCCAGCAGTCCAGTGGCATGTACCGTTTGCTTGTATGAGACATGCTTTGCTGGGAGGCGGTTCTGTTCGGTATGACCAGTCCATAGGTGTGTTGACCAGTACCCAGGGAATTGCTGGTATTTCTGAGATGTCGTTTTGTTCGCCTCCAGCTTCCAGTAGAAGCACTGTCCACTCTGGGTTTTCGGACAGACGATTGGCCACTACTGAACCTGCTGACCCTCCTCCTAAAAATGATATAATCTGTGACCTACCTTGTATTTTTGGCCTTTGCTTTTTTTTAAAACATCGTATAATTGAGTTATTTTGGAGTGTCTATGAAACCCAATTAGAGCCAGAGAATATAGGATGGCCCATTACCCACGATAATGAAGTCATACTCGTTGAGAAGCACTTTTTTATCGAGCACGAAGCTCTCTTGTGGGTCGATGCTTTTCTTGATGGAGAGATATGCAGAGAGGAACGCCACCAAGGCTACAGTGTAAGTTGCCACTGCCATTTCGGGTGTTACTGGAAAACAATATTCAATATTGTAGAAAATGTGTATAGCTAATCCCTGCAGGTCAGATCATCGTTAACCTGTTAACCTAACCTGCAGAAATTGCTCGATGTCGTCATAATTTTATCATTGTTGTCATTAGGCCCACACTTTAAAGTAAGTGAATATTAATGACCTACTCTAATCTTAGGGGTTGCAGCATTTCGCCATACTTAATGCAAACAACCTTTATTAATAACTTAGTTCCCTGCACTATTTTTGGCCTTCAGCTGACCTTTGTCTTAAGTGTTCTGTAACGCACAAAATATATAGCACATTGTGTACTCAATCCATACTTATGCATAGAAACCCATTCCAGAGGCCCCAGGGACCCTAAATATAACATGACATATCAATTACGTATACCAGTTGTGTCATAAATATAACTTACATTAGTTAAAAAGTCACATTACGGTTGGCGAATATAATATAACATTGAAAACCTCTGCTCCTTTCAGTGTTTTGAACGGATCATAATTTGCGAAAAAAGGTATTGCGTTGAGTGTGGTACTTAAATATTTCATTTGAAGCAACAGTTGGCATACTGCCTCGTATTGATTTACTACGTCCATACTCCACTGTTATGGAGTTCTTGAAGTAAATAAGTGGTTCCACACTGTCTGTTAGACAGATTATTGGCGCCCTTTTGGGAATTACACAGTACGGTGTAAGCCATAAGGCGTGTAACTGCTCTTTTCATATATCACTTGGTGATATGCTGAGGTGTAAATCCTACAAGTTACGTACACTACAGGTATATCAGCCAGTACGGACTAAAATATGATCACAATTAAATTAACATATAAAAAATTACCTTATCCTATCTTCATTGTGCACAGTAAACCACTCTGGATAATCCAAGCCCACCTAACAGACTGACCCAGGGGCCTTTTGTAACCTCAGATAAGGTGGTGTGTCGCAGTACTGACGACGGGGAGAGGTAATAAATAGTTGGGGATCCTCATAAACAACAACAAGGCGAAGTCGGTGTGTCCAAGAGTCTCCCGACATCAATTGGTAAGGGAGAGTTAAGGAAAAGTGCCACAAAAAATATGACTTAGGGTCAAGGCAGCAAGCGGATTAAAATAATTTGGACAGCTACAATAATATTATGCAATCATGATTTTGCTTAATGCTCGTGGGATGTTACAATAACATGGCTGCAAACATGGGATGTGTGATAAGACACGTCTGGCAGATGATGTTGTGGAGGTAATTAGAAGGATGTGAAACTTATTGTGTTCCTCATAACGCAGAGTAAGCAACTCCATGTTAGTGACTTGAAGGCCCGGGCCCTTATCTCGGACATGGTAATAACATAGGGAAGGCATGTGTAGTACAGTAACTGTTGATGTACTTTACATACTGTACATAGAGCATGCAATGTGAATTGCTTGATATATTGGGGACACCACCAGGCATGTAATGTGACAGAGCCATGAGAAGAGTGTACACCTTAAACGAAACTTGGTTTCATGATATGTGCGTGACTTACAGTATAAGCCGTAGTTTGTGACCTCAGAGTGAATTTTTGAAGTGGGAAACAAAGAAGGGTAATGGATAATTCACAATCGTAAATCAGGGGTAACAAAGGTATGACTGCTCATTCGCAGCATGCAGAATACGTTAATAGCATTGTATTTCATTGCATTCCTTACATTCCTTTTCTTTATACCAAGTGCGTGCAAATGTGCCGAGGACTTTATTGCTTCACATGGGAATTAATTTATTACACAGTACACTCTTAGAAGGTGCTTAAATTAAAAGAGTTCAATTATTGTTAACATGCTAATAGCGTAAGGTCTGGTGAACTTTTTCTTACGCTGATCAGTACAGTGCGTCATTGTATCGAAATGATTAATTTGGTTGATATCCTTCGCTGGAAATGTGATATGTTTCCGCTGGCGAAATACCAACATAGCCTACTATGTTTAGGACTGTCGAACAATCGATGAACGTAATAATAGGGCTGAAAACATGAGTAGGTGTCAGAGGTTGATAAGAACGGTGTAACTTTACAGGGGAATAAAATGCCTGTAGTACAGTATCATCAAGAGCGATCTTTCTTCTAAAAAGTGATTGAAAATCTGCTATAAGATTGCATCGACATCTCAATTTTTGTGGAATGAGGCCCTTTTTCCTAACTCACTAACTAGCTAACTAACTAATTACTCCTGTTTCATTAATTATTCAGGAGCTATTGCCACGTGTTATGATTTTCAGTCCCTCTTTATTCGTGGATTCCAATCATGTTCAAATCTGGTTACATAAACCCAGCCTTGGAACACCAAGCAGGAGTCGTAATAATGAGTAATGAAACTGATTGGATTGGGTTTTAAGGATCATTTTTTACGAGTCCCTACACGTCGTTTTTAATTTGCTTGTCTTGCAGCAATGATATGAGCTTACGGAGTCCGTAATGGAAAGACTGACTCCCTTGTGCATACTAATGATCACTTTAATTTGTATGAGTGCAAGGTTGGACTGGAGTTCTGGAAATAATTCATACTGATGAGTTTCCAGTACACCCAGTAGACATGTTACACTGCATTTTTTAATTATTATTATTTTCAAAAAAATAATCATGAGCCAGTAAATCGTGCTTCTGAGTTTTCCCGCGTTTCTCGCTATATGCAGTTACCGCATGAGGATCGATACCAAGCAGTCCAAGTATCACCGTGTAAAACCTAGTGGCGCCAGTGGCTCCACCTTATTCCTCCAGCGGATTACTCGCGTATAGATCCAGCGGCAACACCTAGTGTGTTTGTTACCACTGGGTCACGGGGTCAGCTGTGGTCACCACCGCAGTACGCAGGACCAGACCTGGTATTGACTTGAAGGACCAGGTACCCAATCGAAGGGCTGTTACACACACGTGTCGACGACTGTTGCTGCTGGAGTACGTGGTACAAGTAGTAGTGCTAGTGACCCAGTGACGGTGACATTGGGACATGGCCTTTGTCCTCTTTGTTCGTGGCAGCTGAAAATAGGGGGCTTCAACAGGTTGGTAGATGCATTTTTAATTGGGGGGGTTTCGTGAGATACTGCGGGTTTCGCTCATTAAGGAAGGTGTTTACTTAGTTAGAGGGATATACCCTGCAGGGGGTGCCATAAATTGAAACTGGTCTACTTTTAGCGTAATGTTCCGGGTTGTGGACGTACGTATGTTTTATCGAGCGGGGATCAAAGTACATGAATATTTGAGGTTCCCATGGTAATTGTTGGCAGTAAAAAGGCGTGGAAAACAATGTTACGGAGCTAGGAAATATTCATGAGTGTACCTACGTACCAATCAGGAGTGTGTGAGACATTCATATGGCGAAGTAATTTCTGTCGTTATTTATGGCTGCACCGTCGCGATCATTTTTTAAATTCAAATAACTGTCGTGTGGATCACAAATGCCGGTAACCTAGAGTTTTACAAAAAACGATTTCGTGCTTGGTCAAATGAGGACATTCGTGCAGCAGCGTATGTGTATTCGATCAGCCAAATGGAAGTTATTCGATACAAACTGTATTATTATTATTATTATTATTATTATTATTATTATTATTATTATTATTATTATTATTATTATTATTATTATTATGCAGGTTCCAAAAACTGCATGAACCTTGGCCGGTATCGAACAATCTTCAAACTGTCAGTGTGACACCCATACCAGTACGACACAATATGGTACCCCCAGGATCCTTTCAGCACCTTAATTAATTCCTGCAGAAGACTATACATTTGTAGCAGAATGACGTCAGCTCACGATATACTAGGTCGGAGGTTTCGATTAAAGCCAAAGACATTGTCAACGAATCTCATCAGTCGAATGGAATCCGACTTGAACAATATTTGCACCTGATGTAACGTTTGTACTCGACTCTTTGTCCGGTGCTAAAAGTAAACAAAATAAAATTGCTACTTGTTGGGGGCTACATGCAAATATTTTTTACAACCAGACAATTCACCACACATTTTCAAACCAGCTAAAAACATATTTTTTTTGTAACTGATTCCAGGTGTGATCAGCATGAGCCGTGTATGGATCCAGCAGCTGGCGGTGATCTCGTTCATTTTGGGAGCCATGGTCCTTCCCTGGGCCATCCTCCTGGCTGGATCTGCTTCGATCTACCTGGCCTACTATTTCTTCATAGTTGCCCAGGTAAACTGCATTTGGGTGGGGTCCTGTTTTTTGGGGGTGCAAAACGGGTTTTAGTAAATCGATTACAGACGGTGGGGGTTACAGAGTCGAAAATTGCAGGTTGATTGTCCTTGGCTATATGAGGAGGGTTCTTTCCGTTTGTGGAACTATTCATCGCTTGAATTATCGATCAGACCTTTTTCCCGTAGTGTAACAGGGTGTGCCGCCTACTACTTTCAGCCACTGATAGGGATCGATCCTAGTTTGTAGAGTCATTCAAGTCATCGAGTGCGAGGGGATAATCTGCTGAAGGAATATGTTGCACTATTGTATATTGAGGTGATTTTGTTGTATATTGTTTTTTAAACACCCTGTCTTGGATGCAGAAGCCGGATTGCATAAGTGGCCGTCAAATATGTGAATATAATTTTTGCCACAAAATTAGTCTAATTAATATAAATATACCGCTCATTACCTTCGTGTCTAACTATTGGTTTGTTGGTCGTAAATATTGTTCGGTATAACGGGGTGTTTTACTTTGAGCATCGCGTGCCGACTGTGATTTTTTCATTCCTCGGACCCGATGCATATATTCTGCATTGCGGGCCAAGGTTTGAGAATAGATGATAAGATGCAAAAAGGGAAGCCGGAATTTCATCGTGGCTTTTTCCGTCACCCAGGGGAGTCGTTTTCAGAATTCGGTACAATAGCTTGTGAAGCATAAATTTTGAGTGACATATGTACTTTGGGGATTGGGGATCAAAGTTTCTTTCTTCGTAAGTGAATAAAATGACAGCGACTAACAGTAGAATTCTCGGTCGCAAACTGAATCAATTGTAACACAATGATGTAATCGATTGCTATTATTGTCAGAGCAGTCAATAATATTCGTGTTAACATTAGAGTGCGCGTAGGACTAGGTCAAAATTATCATTCAGTGTTAATCAATGGTGGCTCACAGTGTAAATCTAGTTCATTAGAAGAGGCTATTAGTAAATTATGGTTCCATTATTGTGTTTCTGAAAAACGACTGCATTGCAATGAATGTATGAAGAATATTTCCCCAGGGCATACATCCAATGAGAGTGTGAATGTAGGCTGCATTAAATGTTAATGACCCAGTCCCACACTTCCACCCCCAGGCGAAATATATACATGATTAATACACCTAACGTCAAATAAACGCACAAAGGCCACTCCAGGACTACTGTCGAATAGTCTAACCGGTACTCTAACTACTGCTCTTGTGGAAACGATCAAGCCTGGAAATCCAGGGATAATCCAAACGAAGCAACTTCATCAATCATGATTGTTATCCATTTTAATCCACCGTAATTAATAAATCCGGAGCACCTAATTAATGAGTTGTTATCCCCTCGGATAATCCGCACTATACAAGAACAGAATGATTAATAATGATCCAAACTTATCGGGTGGGTTCTTGGTACCAGCAGCCCAGTAACTGATACAATTGCTATTAATAAAAAATGAATTATTATTAAACATTTAAATCTCATTACAGCATCCTGAAGTTGCGGTTCGGCCTGGAGCTTTCGAGACCTTCCTGTCCAACCACGTGCCCAGCCTTCAGAATCGGTATTGGCCTGCAGTCTTCTGTCTGGAAGCCAGAGCTCAAATGGTTCTCTCCGTGGCCCTCCGAGCTGCCATACCTGCTCCACCGTACAGGAGGTATGCTTCTTATTCACGTCCCATACAATCTGGGTTACACAAGCCTTTTCAGGGAGTTGTTCCAGTTGTCTGATGGTGGTGAAATAGCCCTGGATTGGCTGGACGCTCCTCCGTGTCTCCAGTCGCCTCCAGAAACACATGTTGCGCTGTTGATGCCAGGGATTACAGGCGACAGTCGAGGAGGTTACATGAGGTCCTTGGCCATCACCGCATGGAGCCAGGGATTCACTGTGGCCGTCTTCAACTTTAGGGGTCTTGGAGGTGTTCCCCTCAAGGTTGGTCTGAACCCACGACAATGCGGAACTATAAGAGACAATAACAATGTGTTTCTATTTGCAGACACCTAGGACGTTCTGCGCTACCAACAGCGACGACCTGTCCGAGGTGGTGGATTACATCCTGAAGAAGTTTCCGAAGAGTCGTGTGTTCGCACTGGGCGTCTCAATGGGAGCGTGAGTGACGGCAGCGCTTCAATTATTGCAATTTTGTCAAATTTCTGACTAATGAATTGTCATTTTTTAAAGGATGATTCTAGGACATTATCTGGTGTCCTTGCAAGAACGTGCTCGCGAGAAGGTAGAGGCCGTCATGTTGATATCCGCTGCCTGGGACGTCCCTCGAGGAATTGTCAACATGGAAGCCAGTTTCTTGAACCGAAAGGTGCTGAACCATCTAGGAGAAAACATGAGGAAAATCATCACGAGGTAAAGGCCAGGTCATTAATTTTGTAAATGACTAGCAAGATTTTGACACATCATATTTGCAGGGATCGGGCCACTCTGGAGGGGCAGGGGCCTTGGGACGTTGACGTCTTGATGAAGGTGAGACACCGTCTCCACCATGACATAGAGTTGGTTCTAATAATTGTTTCGTTTCAGTGCCGATCCATCTTAGAGGTAGACTCAATGCTCACAGCACCTCTCTTCGGCTACACCAATGCCGACGAGTACTACCATGCCACTTCCTTGGGAGACAATCTTCTTAAAGTCCGCGTACCTGTTCTGGGAGTCAGCGCGGCGGACGATCCCCTGCAGCCTTACGAAGGTACAGTTTAGACTAACATTTAGAAGTCTGTCGAAATCATTATGAGACTTTTTGTCCTCAGCGATTCCTCTCGAGATTGCTCGAACCTCTTCTCACGTGGCCATCGCGGTGACCAGTCGAGGAGGACACGTGGCCTTCCTGGAAGGATGGTGGCCAAGGAGTATGAACTACATGGAGAGAGTGTTCGGCGAGTACTTGTCAGCCATGGTGCAGTATGGGGACGAATTACGTCAGTTGCATGAAGAATCTGTAACCTGTGACGCTGAGTCTATGCCCAACCATTCCTAACGCAATGAATATTGGTGTCTGTTGGATGGGATCACTGCCAGCTTGGCCTCCAGTGTTCAGCAAACCTGAGAGAAAATGAGGGATCATATTATGAAAGTTTCTGTTTTGATGCAGTATTATAATGATGTTGGGCATTGTTGTTGAGACTTGAAAAGAAGAAGAAAGACTGGCCGATTGATTCGGTTCAAACAATACTAACATTCCGTCCTGGTTACGAGCGAAACGACTTAGTAGTGGCACGTTATTTATGTAGAAGAAGAAAAATAGCATAATCTCTGACTATTCTAAACTTGTGCCAAACCTTTTACTATATAGGCAGTGATGTAAATTATAAAGCATTCAAACTGGCACCATTACACGCATCATACTATGAACAGGCTTTGGATCTTTGGAATCTCCATTAAAATACGTCACACAAAATATTCGTCTATTCTCGAAGGCTGAACCTTATGTACATTACATTATTGGATGTATCACTGTCAAATGACAAATTGTTTGGTTGCATATCAGGACTGTCGATTCAGTGGTACCCCGTACGTTACAGGGCAGTTCAGTGACTCAACAAATATTGTTGTTATTGTTGTGATGTTTGTTGGGGGTCATTACACTAGACATCTCACCGTCGATCTCGCACACTTAACATACAAATTTTTTGTGTGGCTTACCCAATCTTTATCCTAAACACATGTGGTAGGGTAATGGCTCGAGATTGCTCATACTGTGATATTATGCGTGGGAGGTGTTGTGGACCACATGGAGAGATACATAATATAACTATGTGAGCTCATTATCGGTCAGGTAGTGTGACTTTATGTGGTTGTGGACATTGTTCAAAACATTTAGCTTCAATTCTGATGCATTGTGCACTGCAGGTACAGTAAGCAAATATGGCACTCACACTCAGTATTATTTGTATAGATCATCATTAATGGATAAGCGAATCAGATCATATACATATACCGTACTACAGCAATATTGGTAAATCCATGCATCATCAGTTCATCACTGTAAAACACAACGCGTACATTATCACACATAAAATGAACAAGGCAGTACATTAGTGTAAACCATTCCGCATTTATGTAACACGGCATATTCCTAAAGCGACAAAGATTATCCATCATTGTACACGAAACAAGCACTCGAATTATATGCCATTCCGATATGTAGATAGCAATATCATATGCAGCTATTATGACACGGGTGACGTATAGAGTAAGCACATACGTCTGGAAGGTCTGAAGGTCTTCACACGAAGTACAAAATTCATACATTGTCAGTTAAAGGTAGCCATCCAAGTCATGACCGATAATGGCCTCAGTCGCGTTTGTAGTTTACCAAGCCTAATGACTGTATCCACGTAACTTCTACCAAGCATAATGCACGACCATAAAGTTGTATAACTTGATATGAGGACAAGTGTGAAGTAACGAGCGATGTGAGGTGTCCTGTAATATAACAACCCTGGTGAATGACGAAGAATGGCATTTAAGGTTACTTCAATTGACTCGAACGCTTAATATTGTCGCAATACATGCCGAGTGAACATTAGGGCCCAAGGAGGCCATTCCGACATGAGTGGCTTTCATACTGAAAAATTATTTCACATACACAAAATATAACTGGGTCAACAGAACAATCTTCTGTTAAGTCTATTTTTTAGAAAATTTTGAAATTAATGAGCGAGGTCATTGCGACGTACGGAACACAATAACAGATTATACAGTATTATCTAGCTTACAAAACATTGAATCAGTGGACCATCGAGATCATCGCATCGCCTTGTTTAATAACGCTTTCCTGACACAAAAAATGCTAGCCAACCAGATTCCACCTTTTATTTACATGGGGCGATAGTGCTAGAAGCCTGTTGCCGTATGTTACCATTTGTGAAGTTGGCCCTGCTGTAATTAGCAAGGGTAAGTAATCAGCAAAGTCTATAGGGGATATAGGAATTAGGTACCAATGTCTCGCGGAACTATTTTTCAGCTCTTAAAGTAATGGCAGATGTTGAGTAATAATGGTTGTACTACTGTACAACAGGAGTGCGTTGCGGTCAGGTATCTATGTTCAAGTGGTAGGCTTATTAATAAGGCAAAATCTATTAAACCAAATCTAGCATAAAATTGTTCGGCAGAGTAATTTTCTTCGTGTGTAATACGCATGTTGCAAAATTAATTTTGTAAGCGACGATAATTTTCATATTATATTGTGACGTTGAAGTTATTGTAGTTCTACGAACGCCAGAGATGGTTTCGAGTGATTAATTACGCAACCTTGGCATTGACAATGGTGTCGCAACAATCAGTCAATAACTTTTTGTATGAATACATTACTGGGAATTTTATAATGGTTTCGTGGGAACCAGATTGCACATGACAATATTCTTCGCGATTTTCTGGCTTGCAGAATGTGATTTTTTAAAGCGATAGAAAGTGCACTGTATAGAATCTGATGAGAATAAAACTATACGTCACGCCAAGTCGCAGTTTTTTTTTTTTTTTGTGGGAGTTACCAACTAGCGAGAACCTAATAACCATAAGCCGCGTACATCCTCCAAATCAAATTAAGTCCACCGGGAACAACCTGCCTCATTTCCAGATTCGCATGCGACAGGAGTATAATCTCATAACCATCAGAATTAGCATTACATCACTTGGAAGAGCTCGCTACTGGGGTGACATTTGCATTTGCAGTGGAGCGTCAGTATGTGCATTATTAGCATTAATATGCCCTTGCCTCACATATGTCCCATGTTCGACATTATTACCACATGACTACTCACGGTGCATTGAGCAAAAGAAATGCTCAAAGCTCATTGCCAGGGCTATTCAAGCCTGCTCAGGGATTCATGTAGGACGACCGTCAATTGACGTAATGAAAGAGTCGAGAGTGAACATGTCTGGGCGAACTATTACGCTCCTTCACATGGCGTCCGAAACATTCTTCCTCATCCGGACCTGCTGATTTCAGCAACGTCGAAGGTCATCCTGCAAATTAAGACGATTGGTAGACAAGGACAATTGTTTCTTGGAAATTCCTCCAGTCAATACCAACCCAGCAGGACAATTACGGTGACGTCACTCCAAACCTCAGTGCGAATTGTCACGTGACGTCCCTTACCAATGAAGCCACTCATGAGGCCCAATTGGCAACTGACCTTGCAGGCAGCAGTCGTGTGACACGTGACAACTCGGGCCATCCGGAGACGTCGAGGCGCCTGCAGTGTGGAGGAACAGTCTTCGGGGGCCACAAGTCAGTCGGGTAATTACAAAGTGAAACGGGGGGCTGATGGAGCGATTGACGTGAGATTAGGCCATGCCAGCTATGCCCGAAGTGATGTCCTACTGGCCCCTGCCCTTACTCACGGCGGTTTTAGGCTTCCTGGCTTACTACTTCTTCACGGCGGTCAAAGTTCCTGTAGTGGTTGTGAGGCCCGGGCCATTCCAGCGGTTCCTCCACCGGCATGTACCATTGCTTCAAAAGAGGTACTGGCCAGCAATTTGGTGCTTGGATGCCAGAGCACAGATGCTGGTGTCGTCCGTACTTCGAGGAACCAGACCACTGGCTCCTTACCACAGGTATGGTAATATTATTTGTTTACCCCACAACCTGCTACATGTGTCCTGAAATGTCAGGGAGCTGTTCCGGTTTTCGGATGGCGGCGAAACTGCTCTTGATTGGCTTCCCGAGCCGTCTTTATCCGCCCCCGCGATCACGGTGTTGTTGGCCGGGGTCACTGGTGACTCACAGGCCGATTACCTGAGGTCGCTGGCCCAAGCTGTGGCCCAGACTGGTTCGGTGGCGCTTGTGGCTAACTACAGAGGACGAGCCGGAATACCTTTGACGGTTAGTATATTTTGGGTTTAAATTGGGTCGAAATGACATCTGTGATTGTTGGTTAGAAACCGTGGGTCCCTTGCGTGACCGAGACCACCGACCTGGGAGAGGTCATCGAGCATCTGAAGAGCCGGTTCCCTCGCACTCCGCTGCTGGTTGTTGGTATCTCTCTGGGAGGGTGAGTGTGACGGGACTACGCACTGAATAGGTGTTGACTTGTTCATAGTCCGATTGGATAGTTTGTACAATATCTAGTGAAAGGACCGTCGCAGAATCCTGCTAGGTCACTACCTGGCCGAGGAAGGAGAGAAGGCGGTGGCCAAGGTGCAGGCGGCCATGCTGGTGTCACCGGGCTTCCATGTACCCAGCGGTATGGCCAGCATGGAGAGTACCTATTTCAACAGAGGTCTTAACCGGCATTTGGTGCGCAAGCTGTGCGAACAAGTTGAAGCGTGAGAATATTTCCTGTACCTTCACTGAAATGACCTTCAGTAATGACCACTCTAAATGTCGCACTGTATCCATCCTGTGCGTGTTGCATAACAAAAAAGTATCGTCACGCGCTAATAGTCTTTTTCCGTTTCTTTGGCGCCAGCAACAGGGACATTTTCGAGAGGGGTGGCCTGTACGACGTCACTAAAGTGCTACAGGTACGTATTGCATGTCGTATGCGTGTCGTATTGCAAATTATGCTGTCCTGTTGCAGAGTGAGCTTGCCCGTGATTTCGACAATGGTCTGACGTCTAGGATGTACGGATTCGGTGATGCGGGTTCGTACTACGAAGCTGCCAGTTTGGGAGACAAGTTGATGAAGGTGCGGGTACCTCTCTTGGCCTTATCCAGTACCGACGATCCCTTCCAGCCACTAGAGAGTGAGTTCCTTCCAGCCATACCGCCCATGCAGAATCTTATGACTACTTTTAATCTCTTCAGCAATTCCCTTGGACATTGCCCGGCAGTCGTCCCACGTCGCCATCACCTTGACAGTCAGGGGAAGTCACATGGCGTTCTTGGAAAACGGTTCTGTGGGAAGTGTGCATTTGACAGAACGCCTTTTGGTGGAATTCCAGGCCGCTTTGGCCAGTCATGGACACGAGCTGAACCTGGACGACGAAATACCCCTTGAAACCAACCGGACTTCTAACAGTGTTCCCAAAGTATGATCGGTACCTAATGTTTATAAACATTAACCAAGGGGCTGTGCGATACGATTAAAATGCAAGGGTGAATTTTTATGCACAATATGTTGGGTGAAGGGTATATGTTTAAAAAAAAAACAGTAAAATGTTTATTAAAAGTGGTGCTTCAGTACAAGTGATCGGGGATTTGTAATAAATGTTTACAGGAATTGCAGCGATTATTCTAGGATAGAGTTCAGCCAGATATCCCTCTCTACACTAGGTGAGTCATCATCTTATCAGCGCCTGATTAAATAATGCAGGATATGCAGGCCATATCCGTCAGAGATATGAAGTAAAATTGATTTTTTCACTACGCCCAATAAACACTACATCTACACTGCATAGTGTCAAAGTGCTATGGTGCAAGCACCATGCCTTCAAGCCATATGGCCGGGAAAAAAACGGTGTGTCATCACTCGTCCTTGCAAAATCCCATCGAGGCTATAAAAAGTGTGAATAATCATTTTGATGCCATCATGTGAACGATAACCACCAGGTCATCGTATGTCACCCTAGGTTCCCCAACTAAGCGGTACTTCCCCTCGAGACAAAACCCACGATGCTTACTGGATCACAAAAGAGGGCTGCATCCCCCCATAATCCAGGAACGAGATAAGCCAGTGGTATCCTAGACATTACAATGAGCACAGCGACAGAGGCTGCATCGCGCTGTTGCTGAGGAAGCGGAAATTGGTGAGCCTCCTACACACGTGAAGCGTGACTCATTGGGAAACAAGGTATCGCGCACAAGTGTACGGATGTGACAGGTGTTCGTGTGTTGGGTAAGTAGGTAGCGATGGTTGGGTATGATCAAATGGTGAAAATTCATGTTTAATGCATGACCTTGATGGAACTTAAGTATGCGGTTGCAGTGTAAGGGCGCGGTACACGTTACGATGTGCACAGTTGAATGCAATAAGTCGATATCGGGTTTTAAAATTAAGATGCTATAGGAATAGTGAGAGAGAAAATGAACGTTACGTAATTATGCATGTTGCTGAAGAATAAAAGCACTTTGCGTCCTTGAACCTGTATGCGTCAATCTATCTAACCGGTTTGTGGCTACGAATTAGGGCCGGTTTCATCGAGCTCGGTATATGATAAAACCAGGGTTATTTCGTAAAATCCCTACATATTTGTATAGATTTTCCTAAAGAAACCTGGTTTTATCATATACCGAGTTCGGTGAAACCGGCCCTTAGGCGATATTGATATGTATCTAAGTCTAAAATACCCTGCTTTATTTTGGAGGCAGGTGATTTCCTAATGCGATTTTAATGATGAGATACGTTTGTTATCCCAAAAACGACCCTAGTGGATATAATGGTATTTTCGGGTATTTGTGTCTAGTCTGTTCAGTTTATGCAGTTTATGAGCTGTCAAACTCGTCTGTGAGAGTAAAGAAACTTGAGTATTCCCACCAAAAATGCGATGGTACGAATGACGTCTACAACTGTACACATGGAGAAGAATTCAGAGTATAATGGTGCCTACATGTCACTGACACTACGGCACGCGTAGCCTACATTGCAAAACAGATTCTGTAAACATAGCATTGCGAAACAATAGCTGTACATTCCGGACTCCAAAGCTCAACTGGAAGAAGTGCATCATTGGTTACTTGAACCGTTACAAACGAGGTTACAAACATGAAG
The DNA here is from genome assembly GCA_000934665.2 of Catajapyx aquilonaris. NCBI lineage: Eukaryota > Metazoa > Arthropoda > Diplura > Dicellurata > Japygidae > Catajapyx > Catajapyx aquilonaris. The sequence continues at coordinate 29,221 of JYFJ02000541.1, forward strand.
CATATACTTCAAAGCCAATAATATATTACTCTCACCGATACTTAAATTTCGTTGTAGAAAAAAATGTAGTCCGATAATAAAAATTCACGCAACTCGTGTGAAAGTGACGCCTGAATACAATAGGAGATCCCACAATAAAGACAATCATTGCGTAATCATCAATTAAGTTTGCAATCCTTCACTTGCAATGGCCTAATGCTTTAATGACGGTAACTAGTCATATCAATGGCTATTCAGGGACACGGGGACTAATGCCATATCGAGATTTAATCAGAGGGGAAATACCGCCAAATGTGTGTCACCACCACAGTCAATGCCATGTTTCTTATTTCAGATACTTTTACAGTAACTCCCACATAATGGGCCCGTATGATACGTATATAAAATTATAGTCAGACAAGTTTACCACAGGTGGTGGGTTGGCCTGATCGACTGATGACATTAAAATACATATTTTATTTCCTGTCTTTCCAAAGATGATAATGACAAGGTCAAAAAATCACACTACTTGTCAGCCACTATTGCACAATAATCTATGGCCCGTTTCTATGCATACGACCGTGTACGGCAGTCTCCGGTGACAATGGATCGAAGTTTTCTCTGTGCTATGCGAATATCGCTTTAGGTTTCTGACGTGTCAATTAATAGCCAGTCAATTAGGTCAGTTTTAAAGTAGCGCATATAACCTTGAGACTGACCACCCGAAGCAATCTTGGGCAAGAAGGCTGTGTCCAAGACCTGGAAGAGTATGTGCGGGCTTGATTTCTGCTTCCTGTTATCCGGATGTTAGTAACGTTATTTTTAAATAGCTCTCATTTTTATTAGTCTATTAGTTGTGGGAGATGAGCGCATTGGGACCCAACAGTGTGACAAGTGATCCCACCAGTGCCGCATGTTCTTAAAAATGTTGTTTCAATACCCTTTTCCATGACAACTTGACAATGTGAATTTATTACATGACCAAAAGAGTAGTTTTTTGGGGAGGGGAAATGATGTTTCATGTCTTGAAAGTATTAAGTATATTCATTCTACAAAAAAACACCTAATGGAAAGTAGGCCTACTAATTATGGCATGGCAGTGCCAGATACCTTACATACTTGGGTCTATTCACATGTTAGTCTGTAATGCACAATTTCAACATGTTATTTTTTTTGTCGGGATTTCCAATTCTTGCCTATAATTTGATCACCATTTGCATACATATTCACATGATGTTTGCATTATTAGCTGCCCACCTACATGACACTTATTTTTCCTACAGGTCCTGCATATATGCCCATCGCCATGGCTCCATCGTCAGAAGTTCCATCACCAGAAACCAAAGCAAAACCTGTGGAGTACCCTCAAGTGTGTCCTCTCTGCAAGGTAACCTGTTATGATGAAAAGGAACGTCAGAGGCACCGATCCGGACTCATTCATCGCTACAAATATCTGACTCATTGGTATGGGAAGAGCAGGTATGTAAAGCAGGTGGGAGGAATGTTTATAAGCTAGTCATTGGTACTTGGGCATGACAAAAGAAAAAAAAACAACTAATTGCATGGAGCCCTTGTGCCAGTTTTGAATAATAACTGTTACATTTGGAAACAAATTATGGCTTGCAGGACTTCCCTGTTGACCAACAAGTCTGATGTGGTAGTGGTGGTGGATGACATGCCAGAGGAAGTGAGTGAGGCTGAGGAAGGTCGGCTGGAAATCGCAATGATTCCTGGTCATGGTGGAGACCTTACCTTAGTTGTGTATAATGGAAATGAAAACCCTATCCGCTTGCGGACAGTTGAGTGGCTCATGAAGTGCCCAGAGGTGGATATTGTGGCTCATGATAAGCATGGCGTTTGTAAAGATAAAAAATGCGTCTTAATGCCACCACAATCTGAATTTGAAATTAACCTGAAGTTTACTGGGACCAGTGAAGGGGCCTTCACAGCAGTGATGGTTTTTCAGTTTAGATTTGAAGACTCCACAGACATGTTTTTTATTGTGAGAGAGCTAGTCTTTCATGTGCAAGAAGATCTTGACCTGATGAAATTTTTGCTGCCCAAGGGGCCTTACAAGGCTGGATTCAAAGGCCCACGCAAGCAAGAAGACCTCGACATTGTGTCGGCTCCACCTATAGAGTTGTAAGTTATTCTCACTTGTTGGAATATGGTGTTTAGCTCACTCTCACTGGTGAAAATTTGTGGATGCTCATCTCAAATGCCTGTTGTGTCAACAGTGTATGTAGCTCACTGCGGCACTTGAAGGTGATGTTATGGGAATTAATGGAAATGAGTGCATTTGAGATTTTTACTGATACAGATGTGAGCTAAATGATGATATATGACATGTAGATACTCTTAGGTGAAATAACTTACATGGAGAGGATAAGGGTAATTGTGAAATATTTTTAAAATTTTCAAATAAATGAGCAAGTGGGTGTGTCAGCTTTTAAATTCAGATACACGTTATGTGGTCATATTATGATGAGCTTATAAATGAAGCCAGTAATAAACTAATGTTTTCCTTTCCAGTAATGGTAGCATGAATGAGCTTTCACAAACCAGGCTTGGACAGTACCATCTTCCAGAGGAATATAATAGATTTGTTGCTGCGGGGATGAAAGCCCATAGTCGCATGGCATCTGCGGATACAATTCAAGTCAACAAAATTATGTAAGAATGATAATCGAGGGTACAATTATTTGCAGTTGAGTAATTAAATTTCATCTTGAAGTGAGCTGCTAGCGAAAGGTGTAAGGCGAGATTCATATGCAGAATATTTTTCGACGCTCTTATACATTGAAGAGGCTAAGATGAAACAGGACATGAGGCTGTATGATATGCATAAAGTCCCACTAGGAAGAGTACCTTGTTCAGATCTCATGATCCTGAAGGTGAGCAATCAATTCGCATATGGTTTCCCCAGTCAAGTTATTTTATTCAGGTTCCAGGCTTGGCTGAGAAACGACCATCAGTGTTGAAGGGTGATTCTGTGTTTGCTCGGCTTTGGATTAATGATGAACTTGGCTCCACTGAATATGAAGGGCGAGTTGAAGCAATTGGTCAGTCAGATGTCCGACTCCAATTTGACAACCTGTGAGTTCATACATTTTTGTTTCAAAATCCATATTTCATTGATAAAGTTTTTGATAACTGAAGCATGGTCATTCACATCCCCCCTGTCCATAACCAATGTTTTTTTTTGTGTGGCACATATTAATTATGGCATAATGAAAATTCATCTTCTCATTGCATCAAGTTGCTCACTTGATTAGAGCTAGAACTAGAGCTGGAAGATACAGATGCTTGCTAAATAAGCTATTCTCTGAAATTGTACTCGATCTCTTTCAACCTTTTTGTGCACTTTTTAATGCAATAAAAACCCTTGCTTTCAGCTTCTACTTACGTTATGAAGACAGGAATGTAAGTGTCCGATTTTCATTCACACGAAGGCCAATCCGATACCAACACCGTGCCTTAGAAGTGGCCCAAAAGGGAAGAAAACTAAGCGAAGTACTGTTTCCAAGAGTTAAATCACTAGGAAAAGTCCCACTTTGGCGTTCCCTGAAGGAAGAACTGAAGTGAGTCCTTTGACATTATAGAATGAAATAATGATTGAGAATGTGCAATGAGATAATGGTACTGACATCTTTTATTGTTGCTCAGTTAACTGTCACAAAAGCACACACTAACGTTCGTTGTGATCTCTATCTCAGCCCATTCAACAATCATCTAAAGGAGAACCGAGAGCAGTGGCAGGCTGTGAGACACATAGTATCTGGCTCCTCTCGTCCTGTAGCATACCTGGTGTTTGGCCCACCTGGAACTGGAAAGACAGTCACACTGGTGGAAGCTATCATCCAGGTTTGGAACTGCCTTAGATATTCACACATCCTAGTATGCGGCGCCTCCAACTCTGCTTCGGACCTGCTGGCCAAACGTCTCCTGACCGTGGTTCCACCAGAGCAACTTTTCCGCATGCATGCCGTGTCCCGTGATTGGAAGACTGTGCCCAAGGAACTGAAAGAGTGCAGCAACTGGAATGAGCAGGAGAAGTCCTACTTTTACCCAGCAGAAAAAGCGCTTATGCAGTACCGCATTGTAGTGGCCACGCTGGTGACGGCAGGCCGACTGGTGGGGATCAATTTGCCCAAGGGTCACTTCACACACGTTTTTGTGGATGAAGGAGGGCAGGCCATGGAGCCTGAGATGTTGGTTGCAGTGGCTGGAATTCTGGATGCAAATGGAAAAAGGCCTGGCCAGCTTGTGGTTGGAGGTGACCCCAAGCAGTTAGGGCCAGTGCTGCAGTCTGGGTATGCCATGGAAAATGGCCTTGGCATGTCATTCCTGGAACGAATGATGACAAGCTGTGATATATACCACCGACATGGGGACCAGTACGACCCTAGGGTACTTACCAAGCTTTTGAAGAATTTCAGGTACCTTGGTTTTTTGTGTTATCATTGTGTGTAGGTTCTATATGAATTGCTGTCACTACTCAATATAATTATTACCAATTGGCAGGTCACATGAACACATCTTAAAGCTACCCAGCAGTATGTTTTACGATGATGAGCTACAAGCCTGTGGTGACACAAAGATAACAGAGTCACTGTCCCAATGGTCAAAGCTGCCCAGGAAAGGGTTTCCAGTCGTCTTCCATGGAGTTCTAGGTCGTGATCTGCGCGAGGAAAATTCTCCCAGCTTCTACAATGCAGAGGAAGTTATGCTGGTCATTCACTACATCAAGGAACTTCTCGAGGAAAAGAGCTTCAGTCCACGTGTCACTCCCGACGAAATTGGGGTGATTTCACCATACAGAAAGCAAGTTCAGAAGATTCAGAAATGTGTAGGCCAAAACCAGTGGGATGGCATGACCGTTGGATCCACCGAAGAGTTCCAGGGGCAGGAGCGGAGGGTGATCATTATATCCACTGTGAGGAGCTCACCCAGCTGGCTCAACATGGACCAGAAGCATATGTTGGGGTTCCTCTGCAATCCCAAGGTATGCTCAACAGAACCTACAGCTGGATGTGGAATAAGCCGGACACTTTTTGCCTAATTTGCAATTTACTGGTTTTTGCAGAGATTTAATGTCGCTATCACAAGAGCTCAAGCTCTCCTAATTGTGATTGGCAACCCAAACATCCTGAAGGAGGATGACAACTGGAACAAGCTTCTCCAGTACTGTTTGAAGAACGAATCATATGTTGGGCCTCCCTTCGAAGCACCTTCCCATGAAGGACAGTTAGGCGAAGCAGGCGACTTTCTGAGAAGCTTCAACGATCTTAAGCTTGGTAGGTGGCTTCTTGCTGGCCTTTTCTCTCCCCTTTCAAATAGCATCATGTAGGCTAACTATCAAGTGACTACCAGATATTAGAGGCAATGATTTTTCAAAAGACTGTAACATTCTGGATTTGAAGAGATTGCTGGTCATAAACAGAACTTTGTCTCTTTCCCCCAGGTCCGCCCAAGCGCGGGAAGAAGTAAGCAGCAGCTAATACTGGAATTTTTTAAATTTGATGCGTGTATTAATGTAATAATTTACTGGTGCTGGACATCAAAGTTTTTAAGGGATATTTTTGTAATCCACTGTTAATTCGGGACATTTTAAAATTACAGTGATCAATGAAAATTTAAATGTTTATTTATTATCTGCAAATTCTATCAATGGAAGACATTAGATTTCATATCAGCTTGACTTCACCAGTGCAATGGGGACAACATTTGTATGCAACCTGTCCCAAAGCATGGCTACCTGACCCACAAGGACAGGTGGAAGTACTTGACCCAGTTCCCAAAAGGCAGGACAGGTCAGCAGCAGGCAGAAGAGGTAGGGTGGCCATAACATGGTGAGTAAGTTCTTCAGCAGGTGTGGCACACATTGTTGACATATCAACACAGGCTCGAGTTTTTGGAAGTGCCCCGCTCATCAAATAATTTTTATCAATCAGATCCATCAAGTCACACTTTCTAGAGTCTTCAGGTTCATTGCAGTGAAGCATGAGATTACGGTGTGTTGCAGCAACCTTCTCCTGCATTATTTTGTACTCTCCCAGCATGGCTGACATGGCATTTCGGGTGTCCTCAAATCGGCATATCAGTGCAGCTTTCCATCTAGCCAGTTCATCTACCATAAGGCTGCTGGCCAGAAATTTACTCCTCCAGACATCACACTGAATTCCCAAGCGGTCCTTCTCCTCATAGTCTGCTGAAACTCGCTCGGTGTAATGTTGGATGTCCTTAGCTAGTTTCATTTTGTCTTCAGTTAGGAATGATACACGTGCCTGGAGATCCTCTCCTACGGATGCCACTAGCAGTTTCTTTAGCTCGCCATTTACCTGAACCTGAATTCTGAGCTGTTCTTCAAGAATAGATTTCTCTTCACGCAGCCGTCTCAGCTCCATATTTGGGTCATCTTTCAAGGGAGGCTCTGAAGATTGTTTCGGCACAAAGGGTGCAGGTGCGTGAGGTGACTGTGGGCGTGACATCTTCCGTTTGTTTTCTACAGGAACCATTGGTTTCACTGCGCATTTATACGGCTCATATGGGACGAATTTCGGCTCCTTCACCTGCAAGACATGGAAATATTTGTAACCATCCACTGCATACTGCCTACGAGATCTGGTAAGCAGTAGTATAAGCAAATACACTGGTACCTCTAAACCAATTACATTTGGTGCATGACGGAAAATCAAACTTTAGTACTCTTATGCACTCATTAAGGTGCATTTACATGTGAGCGATTTGACGAGTGAAGTCTTCGCCGAGCGATAACATCACCGAGTATCCAGAGTAACCAATATTGTATGAGATGAAAGTAACAATCGATTTTCGCCTCAAACACTACTGGTTACTCGAGTTACTCAGCGATGTTACCACTCGGCGAAGACCTCGCGCAATCAAATGGCTCATATGTAAACGCACCTTTAAAGTTCAGGCTGCATCAACAGTTAGACTAGCTGATACACTACCCTAAAATAATTTAGGTGGATTCTACAGACATTACAATGTGGCTAAACCATTCCTGTTTCATGGTATGTTCGTATGTGACATGACTCAGATGCAAATCAGAGACGTTGTTGCTCACATACCTTTTTGTTGCCAATAATTATGCACGTGTCCCGTTTAGCACTTTTGATCTTCTCCGTATGGACCGGCGGAGTCAGCACCTGCTTCTTTGCTTCTGGGCTGGCGAGGCAGGACTCCATCCCATCTCCCTGTGTCCTGATTGGGCTTGGAACCCTGTGGTATTGCCGTCCTGCAAGACCAAACTCAAAATTAATTACATTACAACAATAATTCCCTAATTGCACGCAACTTCAAGCATGAATGAAAATGACCCCAATAATCAAACGGTGCGACCACACTTTCTTACCTTGCTCCTTACCCTCACCATGTTGAGCTCCCTGCGCAGGTTTGGCCCTGGGTGTTGCCACGGGTGTTTCCACCACGGGCGTCACCTCCTCAGGCTCAGACTCCATCGAGTTCCCCATACCCCCCAACCTGTAGCTACTGCCACATATGCAAAAACCTGTTAAGTGTCTGCCCCGCCCTTCCTCCCTTTGCTTGTGGAGAAGCCCAGCCCTGCAGCCGCCTAACCATGCAATAAAAATCCGTAAAAACGCACTCTAATTAACAACTAATTAATCCAAAAATTCCATGAAGAAACTTTCACTCCCCAAAAAATATGTGGTCTGCCAACTTCGCAAATCCGCCGCCAGATGGCAACCCTGCTCTAATAAAATGTATTTAAATTTGTTAAAAATTTAAATAGGTGCATCTAGCCATACGGATTAAAACGGGTTTGTTTTAAATTAAACGTAGATGCTGTAGGGGTAGCCAAGTGAAGGGCAGAGAAATGTCCTGAGAACAACACAAAAAGATTGAGTGAGCAATGGCGGCGTCCAGAGGCAGCCTGAGCAGTCGGGACGCCAGCTGGAGGAACGACCTTTTAGGAAAAGTCCAGGCCAGGAATAAGGGACAGGCTGGATTCGCGGAGCTGCTCCAGCACCGTACGTTCAGGGAGAGAGAGAGAGAAAGGAGGGGGACAGAGGGGGTTGAGGCTGGACTGGGGACTTCCATTTGGAATGTTTGCTCAGGGAGGATTGTTGGGTTCGGTTTTGGTCCATTTTGAGCACGGGTACTGAATTGGGAGCACATTTTGTAGCTACAATCACTTTGGAAAATTTTGTTCTCACCGGTGCATTTTCTCCAATGTAGGCTGAGTGGGGGGCGTAAGTTAGCGTATATCATTTTGTACATAATTTGTTATTTATTTATTGATTATGTTACCCCTTGAGAGGGCATAACCCCTTTTTGGGGGTTAATAATTTGTTATTTACATCGTTTCCTCATTTTAATTTAGAAAGCCGCTTGTTTGAGCTGGTAACGACGCTGCGTGCTGAGAACGTCCACTTGAATGTTCAGAATGCCAAATTGCAAGATGATGGACCCCGCAGCCCCTTTTCCCCTTCTCCAACAGACTCAAGAGCTAGTGACAGAATACAGGTGAGATTATTAATCATGGTTTGGACTTGAGAGGATGGAAGTTTTATTTTTATTGCCTTGTACAGTAATTTGTAAGCCTTTAACACACAATGTTTAACATTAGCAGCACCAAATCAGTGAAAGTCACAAACAGATAGAATCGTGGAAAGATTATTCCCAGTTCCAGAAGTAATCATGTAGAACTCTTATCTGTGATTTCTCACTGAAGTCACAGGCTGTGAGTCACTTTCCACTGAATTATTGATTCTTGCTGCATTTACTAATGGTAGCTGGCTCATCCATTGCCTCATGTCTCACAGCAAACATGGATTTTACCTTTTCAACTGATAAAGATGAATGTTTTTTGTGTGGGAGATGGAGGAAGCTGACAAATGGAAATTTATACTAGTGCTAAACCAGACAAGGAGGTAGAAATAATGGTTGGAATTTTTAAGAACAAGATTTTGGAATTATCCACCACCATCCATGAAGTATGGAGTGAAGTGTTCATGAAAGTAATAACATATGATTGGGAAGGAAATCTATAGTGCCATATAATAAACCAGACTGTTGAGGCCATGATTAGCAAGCCCATTGTTGATAATGTGTCAGTATTGCTACCAAAAGGTAGAAGTGGAACTTGAATCAGGGCAATCTAAGTTTGTGCATACCTGGCCATCTAACATGAGTGGGAAAACCTGGAATGCTGTGAAGCTGGATATGTACAGTACTTGTGACTCACAATGTCTATTTTATTCAACCACAGTTCCTTGAAAAGAAGTTGTTTAGCGTCCAAGAAGAACTCATGGAGTTGCACAGGCGTAAGGGAGAGAACGCACAACAAGTCATTGACCTGAACAATTCAGTGCAGCATAAAGACAAGGAGATCCAGGCTAAGGATGCAAAGTAAGGGCACTTCGTCATAGCTGCAGTCTGAAGAAATGTTTCACTTGCTTTATTTTTTTTCAAAGGATTTCAGACCTAGAATTGGAGGCACATACGCACAAAACAAAGATGAAGGCTTGGGAAGTACAGGTCAACGAGCTAGAATGCAGCAATCAGATCTTGAGAGATGAGCACCAAGCACTTCAGCTGGCCTTCAGTACATTGGAAGAAAGTCTCAACAAGACGAAGGTTGGTACATATGGACTTGACAAAACAGCAGAGTTTGTACATTGATATATTTGCTGATTTACTTGTAGAGGGAAAATCTAGAACTGGTGGAGAGGCTAATGAACTACAAAGCTAGGGATGCAGACAAACTCAATGAAGAAAATGAGCACTTTGTCAAGTAAGTACACCTGCTCTTTTGCTTTTAAATGCTTTATTTTGAATAGTTGCAGTGTGTACAGTAAAATCTCGATATAACGCTCTTCAGGGGACCATCCAAAAGTAGTGATTGTGGCATTATAAGTGGGATAGCATTATATGCAGGAACATTTATCTGATGCAAATGGTCAAGGGACCAGAAAAAGGGGTGTTAAAAGCGGGAGCGTTATAACAAGGTTTTACTGTATATATGTGTCTGCCATCGTATACCAAAATGAAGCTGAAGCTCAGAAGTTACTGCAGTGGGTGTTTACTCCATTGCATCTCACATATTTCATAATATTGTTTACTTTGTTCATCCTTTTACTTCTTTGTGAAATATTTTAATGCCCCACCATAGGGAAGGGGGGTGCTGTAGTAACGTTTGTGCCCATGGATGTAAAGGTCTAAGGTCTCAGACCAAATACTGTAGATACATATTTGGGTGATTTTTATATCACATTCACCCTGGTTCCATCCTCTTACCTGTTTCAGGCCAACATGACAACTCCACACCATTCTGCTCCACTCCACTCCTGATCATTCATCCCTACTGTGACAGTGTGCCCACATTTGAAAGCAAATTTAAAAATAGCAATTATTACTAACGAAATATGAAGAAAATTTACAGGGAAGGTGTAGAAAAAGTATGAATGCAAAATGCTGGTTATTCCTCTGGCTCTCAATACATATTTATGAGATGTTTTCTTTTTCTTTTTTTGAGCTGAAACAACCAGACCTAATGGCCAGTTGTGTTAAGTGCAATGAAGGAAAAAATATCTGACTTCAAGTTGTGAATACATCTTAATGGTTGGAGATTTTCCTAATTTTCTTTATACATCACTGACTCTAAGTTTGCAAAATTCAAATATTGTTTGTTCAATATTGCAGCTGAAATTAGTTTTGGTCAAAATGCAGAGGCTGTGACAGTTTTTGTATTTCCCCAGTGATAATAATGATTTGACATAAAATATTTAAAAATTTACAATGGTAAAATTACTATAAAACATGTTAGTGTTGAACATTAAGATATGCAACACTGACTTTCGAAGAAGCAGTTATGAGAAGTTCAAACTGCTGCAGAATACAACCAACCATTTATACTTGTAAAATTAATCATTTTTCTTTTGGAGGATTGAAGACTTCTTTCACTGGTAGTTTTTCACCTCTTGATTCTTATTAACCCCAATGAAACATTTGGGGAGAAGGAGAGGAATAACTTCTTTCTTGGCTGTGTCCTTCACAAGCAGCAATACCAAACATATACATCAATAATAGTTGTTGTATTTTGGTCTTCTGTCGTCTTCCATGCTAATTAAGATCCAGTACCTAATAAGTCACCTTTGTTTGATATGCACTAGAATGGTATGGAGAAATATTTTCTGATCAGATAATGCTGCAACCAATGCAAAATCAATGCAATATTTTATTATGGTGACACTCTTTTTAATTGCATTACAGGTTTACTCGTTTACATTCAGTATTAATGATGACTTTATGAGTACATTGATAGGCATGTTTGGTTGCTTGTTATATTATCCTTGTAACAGTTCTTACTTCCTCTTGGAAATGTGTTCTTGTCCTTAAATGCCATCTGACATTGTTAAGTTGTTTTTCCTTGTGAATATGAGATTGTGTGGGGTGCTTGATTTGCATGATTTTTGTGTCTTGTTTTGTGCGACATTGATGTACTGTGCTAACTCATCATTGGCAGTTTTCACTTCCAAACCAACACCTCACCAACCCCCATCCACGTTTCCAGTCGTACACCATGCAGTACTTCTAACAGTTGTATACCGCCTTGATCCCACCTTGGTATTGAGTATGTTGCCTTTGATTTGGTGCACACTACAGACTGCAGTGAGAACTGCACTACCCGATGATGTCTGCAGAGACTTCAGTGCAGAGACTTCAGTGATATACTGTCCTACTTCTTGGTGCAATGCTGCGTAAAATAAGGTGGAACTTCCATAAGCCAAGCGCCCCTAAGTTGAAGTTCTGTAAAAGTCTAAGAACAGTACAGTATTGCTCAGTGTCACAATGTTAGAAATCAAATTCTGGGAGTATTTTAGTATGGAATGTAGGCCTATACTATTTTCAGTCTCCAGAAGTCAAAATGCCATATTGGGGTAGGTTTTTCTATGGCACCGATGGGCTCAAGGCAGACCAAAACTTACAGATTGCATTGCAATGGGGACAGCCAAGTGAAATTATTGTATCATTAGTGACTAGAAAATTATTTATTCAGAGAGAAAATCATCACGTATATGTTGCCAAAGCTTTATTGTGAACTTTGGTTCCCAAAATGATGTGAGTATAGCAGTATGAGTGCCTTTGTTTGTATATTGAACATTAAGTGCTGTGGAACTTCATGGAAATGGTCTTGTACAGCTTGTGACTTTATTCAAACTTATCAAATTCTAATCTTACACAGCTTGATGATTATTTAAAATTCTATGGAGATCCAGCTGTAGAAGTTACACTATCTTGTTACTTACAGCTGTACATTTGTGGGCATGTTACAGCGTAAAATCTGCATATGAACTTACAAGAGGCAACATGACATCCTCAAACATTCCTCCGCAAATGTCACATGGTCAGGGCACTTTGTTTTGGAGGTACAGTAGCTGGAAAATGTAATGGGGGATTCAAATTAAGATGAGAAAAACATGTACAGAGGAGAAAAAGGTAATATGTCACTCATTTTAGAGGTAACCCTACAGGATCTGTACAATATCATAATTGAATATATACGCATATAAACATGTTCAGATTCGGTCATGGTCCTAGTCATGCCATTCTGCAATTTTCATACAGTATTATTTACTTCCATTCACATGAACCTCTTGACTGGCTCTGCAGGGAATAATGGGACTTTTAAAAATTACATTATGAGCCAAATGATTGGACCCTCAGAAATTGCAACTGCTGCCATAAAAAGCAAGCACTCAATATTATTTATTAATAAGCGTAGCATTAAATCTTAGGATTATGAGTATGCCTGTATTGGTTTTTTGAGTGATATAGTAGAGTTACTATCTGTTACATTAGAGCTGTGTTTTGATTTGTTTCACTTTTGTTGTAGGTTACAAATGGAATTGATGACTGAATATGATGAGGCAGAGTGAGATTTACCCCTTGTGCAACTGTAGCTGTTACAGAGAGACTCAACAAGTCTGTTGCAATGATTTTGGAATCGGAAATTTTAAATTCTGTTAGAATTTACTTAGACATTGGGTAGAGCACACCTGGTTTTGAAATTCTGGTTATTTGTAATAATTCGAGGGGAATCATGTACCAATACAGTATTTTTTTTTTCCTTGGTTTTAATTGTAAAGCTTCTAAAAATTTAATACAGCTGCATGAACTTGGTGCAAGTCAAAATTCAGGCATGGTGAATTTTGTTATTATTGCATCCCACCAGAAATGTCTTATGATGGTTAATATTAACAAAATCTTCATATTTTAGGAATTGTCTAGCACTGTAGCCTATATTGAAAGCTTATCTTCTGGGAAAACACTTTTGTTACCGTACCATTGAAAAATTGCTCGTTTCTGCATGCCGATGTGAAGATGGTGGGACATGACATTATCTGCTAGTATGACTGCTGGATTAGTTTCTAGGATACTCTTTGCAGCTGATAAAATATGGCAACTAATCTGACTACTTCTGTGCAGACTGACTTTGCATTAAAGTAAATGCAATATTTAAAGCTGGCTGTTACTTTCATGTAGCATTTTGTCTTCTATTTGAAAGTATTAAGTCAAAAATTGAAAATAACTGTAAATGAACATTGCAAATTCTCAATGTTATATCTTGCATGAGAACTTAATTCTGTAGATATTACAGAACCAAATTGGCAAGGAATGGGATAGTGACTGTCCAATTTGGGAATACAAGATTATTTCTTAGTGATGGTCGTAACTTGCGTCATAAATAACTCTTGCTAGGATCCAGTTTACATTATTTACAGCTGTCATGCATTAGTATTGGTAGCCATCACTCAGTAGTATACTGAGGTCAGTGTAATGGAAATTATTATGATTACGCAAGGGACAATATATCAATTACGACGCATCATGAGCTAGCACAACTTGTTAACAAAATGCAAGATTTTCTCTAAGCCAAAGTGCACTGTAATGCATTACTGCCTTGGAAGAACTATGCATTTTCATACCTTACACTGTGGCCATATCTTTATATCTGGATAAATTTTCCCTTCCGCGAAGGTTATTTTTAGCCATTATTTGATCATAACTTAAGCCTATTCTTATTTTTCAAGTAATGGATTTCTAAGGTTGGAATCTGTGGGTGAAATGAACATTATGGTGCACTGTATTTCTAGGAGAAACCTGATGCAGGGGTCGAAATATTGGGATGCAAAGGCGCAATTTGCACTCCAAAATTGTCAGCACTCCAAACTGAGCCTTGGAGTGCAAAGTTTGCACTCCAATTGGCTCTGCTTTTAAACATGACTGTACCCAGTAATTCAAAATTAAGTACTCCAAGTAAGCAATTTGCACTCCAGATTAAAGTGTGGAGTGCAAACTGTGCCTCTGGAGAAAAATTTTAAAGTTCGACCCCTGTGATGTCATGATAGGTTTAATAATGATTGTTGGGTATTGATGATTATTATTGTGCATTTTTTATTTGATTGCATTTATGTTAGTGGCAGTATATAGTGATGTGTAGTGTTTTAATGTGTTAATATGATTTTTGTATCCATAATTTCTCATTCTGTTCATTAATAATTGGGATTTTATTTTGTACATGGAAGTATTAATAAAAGAATTCATGTTGAAATTCTGTAGCTTTTGATGATGATGTCAGATGGCATTTCGATTGGTTCAGTTCAGATGCATTAGGAACTTTATTGTACAGCTAATAATAAACCACGTAATTAGCAGGGAAAGCATTTTTGTATTTCAGGAGAAGGCAAGCACGCTTGCGAAAAGAGCTGGAGGAAGCTGCAAGGGAAATGAGAACTGTGACAGAAGCAGATGATTTAGGTGATGTGGAAATGGCCGTCTGCGTCACTTTCAGCCTTCCAACTAAAGCCTATGTCAAATTTGTAAGTACATTGCCTGAGAGTTTGTATGGGTGCACTTCCAAGTGATATTGCTTAACATATTCAATGTCAGGATGCACATGATGGTGAAGTTAATGCAGTCAAATGGAGTCCATCAGGAAGAGTGGTGGCCACAGGTGGAGCTGATAGGAAAGTGAAGTTATGGGATGTGTCCAAAGGTACGTGATGATTCATCTGATCCTATTTAAGCCTAGCTGCTTCTAATTAAGTGTGCAATATAATTTGGTTTCTTCAGGAATGGGTGAAGCACGAGGAGTTTTGACAGGTAGTAACCAAGGCGTCATGAGCGTCGACTTCGACTCAACGGGGACCATGCTTCTTGGAGCATCAAATGACTTTGCCAGTCGTGTCTGGACAGTGGAAGACATGAGGCTAAGGGTGAGTACAGCATTTTTTTTCTTATCTAGTCCTTCATATTGCTCTGACAGGATAGACCACCCTTGTTGGAGCCACTCTCGTAATGAGTGCCACCTATTTCGCTACCCGAGGCATCAATGGTAGCAATCAACTTATTAGAGCCTTACGAGGGCCACTTCCTCTGAACAAACCTTGAACATTTTAACTGATCTTCAACCGTACATAAAACCTGACCGAAAGTGCACTGATAACAGCTTTATGATCAAGATGCATTCCTCCCGAGGTCTTGAAGCCAGTTGGAGGAACACCCCCACACTGGGTTACATATCTGGGTAGCTTTTATTGCTGTGATTTTCGAAAGGATACACTGGACCTAGCAGACCACATAATTAAAGCCCGTCTCGATTAGGACTAGACAGGAAGAGAGAAAAGAAAATATTGTGCAGGTAAGAAGAGTGGGAATACAAAATGCGAGTTCAATGCCTGAATCAGACACGATCCTGCAATCATAAGGGGACTTGGATGTTCGAGGGAAACAGGATCACGAAGAATATATTAATCTGCTTCCGGTATCTGTGTTTTTTTGTCATGTTCTTCTGTTATGACTTGATTGAAGTGTGGGTTAGTGAACTTCGGAGGGGGTAAAGGTTTTATCATGCCATGAGTAGATCTGGATCATCGAAGGTCACGCTCCTTTTTATGGTTGGAAAATGGCTTATTATAGCTCAGTTATAGACTATAGTTTTTATCTCCCACATATGCGGCTAATTAAATAACGTGCAAGAATTACAAACGTGCGAATAAACGTCTCTTTCAGCCTAAAAGGTCATTAATCTCAATTTCACATACGGCCTCCACATTGCTGGAGGCTTGTAGCGTTAAAAAAAAAAGGTCCATCCTCGATATACCAATTTGGGCAACGCGGCCATGTACCAGCACACTGACCCTTTAAAAAACGAAGGGACGAAGCATTGGCGACGTGTTAGTATTTTGGTGGCAAAGGTTCGTCGCGCATCTTGAGGCCGTTTTCCAAAGTTCATTGTTCCTGCTTGTAACAGCGAGAGAAGAGAGAATTAAAGATTGAGGAAAGGATGCTTTTTTTGTTTTTGTTTTTGGTATTTATGTTTTTTGTGAACCGAAGTTGGGACTCTTTTCGGGGCATTGTGTTTGCCTTTGAATGGGCATAGCCGCGGGATTTCGTCGTGACTCGACCAAACTGCATGATTATCTATCCCTCCCACTGTTAAGTTCCTTTTCGGATTTTTGTTTTCTTCTGGGGATTCCTACAGCAGGTTTCCGGAGCCATGCTTATTACCTAGAAATTGGTTTTGCTATTTGTCCATCAACTAGCCACTCGTGACTAGCACGTTTTGGTTTTGCCATCCCGGCCCAAAGCATTCATTTTCAGGTGTTTTTTTTGTGTGTGNGGGGGGGAACCAGCCTGAGGTGGATACGAGTAACGTATATAGCAATTTTGAGTCGAAGACGTCACATGTTTTTGTTTTTTTTAAAGATGTGGAGTTTTTTTTTAAATGTCATTTTACGATTACTACTACTTTATGGGAACATGTTATTCCCCGAGTTAGTGAATGAACTATTACAAGCCTATAGATAATGTTAGTGTTGGAACCATTATGAGACACCCTTTGCCTTTTTTTTAACTTGCCGAGTGACCAAGCCTGCATTTTCGCCACGAGTGGACCTGGTAATTGCGAATCGCTGAGCCCAGGCAATATATCCTTTGATTGCGGAGCGTGAAACGACCCCTTTGATTCTAGTGTTCCAATGAGTAGGTGAGTAGGTAGTCTTTGTAATGGGAGAAGAACTAAATGCCTAGTTAGGAAGTCAGTGGGATGCTGGTTTGCAGAAGCCGATTGGAGAATGGAAGTGTCAAAGCGTGTCGGGGAGGGACGTGAAGCTCCAGTGGGCCCGGTACCCTTTTGTGTGTGTCCTTGCCGAGGCTACTGCATGGAAGGCTCCCCCAAAAACTGCTTGGGTTGGGTCAGTGGCAGCAATGAACTTTTCAGTATGGCTGGCATGCGAAAACGTGGTAAGGACCCCCAGCCGGACTTGTTCTGTGGCCTAAAAACCACAATTTCCGAGTTAGAGACCCTTTCCTGACCTGCGAGGAAGTTTGACTTTTTTGGCTGTTTTTTGGACGTGTCCGGGAAATGGCTTCATCCTGCGTTCGGAGGGGGGTGTAAATTGAAGAGAAAAATGTTTGTGGCCAAGTGACGCAAGTACGTGGCACTGCAGGCTCAGTGAAGCAGACTCATGGAGAAGTTGCAATAATGTGAGCCATATCTTACTAAAGATGGAAATATGTCAAGTGCATTTTTAACAAAATGAAGTTATGACCAATTGAGTCAAAAATTCGTGCTACTCCTATAGGTGCAATTAGTAACAGATTAATCAGCGATGCTCTAATTTACTAGTGAAAGGTTTATGTTTATTTGGACCTGTACAATTTTAATTTACGACACCAAATACCTGCACATTTGCTATCTAAATAATTAAGTTCTTGCTAGTTGCTACAGCCAGCACCTAATTGTTGAATCCGTCAATTTACAAAGCTGTAAACTTCGCTCCGAAAATCAGTAAAAGGCAACTGATAGCCTGTTACAGCATTTTTCGGCCTTCTAAAAGGAATTTTCAAACATGTAGTGAGAAGGGTGTATTCAGTGTATAAAATGCTCAGAAATCTGGTCTAGCCGGCTACTCCAGTGCAGTGTAGGAATATGCATAAGGAAGAGTGAAACAAACACTGTGAGCGCCTGGACATGTGATAGGCCACACATCACAACACACAACATATATGGTCGTGTTACTGTCGCATGGAGGTAACGGGAGATTAGGAATTGGGTTGGATTTCTTTTAGCGGCAGGGGCTCCACCCTGTTGATGGACAGAGCAGGATGCAGTCGGACAAGTTAAGACTTTTGTGCTCACCCTATCCCCCATCTCCCTTGATGATGTCTGTGCGGTACTCCTGTTGAATATCAAGGGGGGTGTTCCCAAGAGGTGTCCTCTATGATTGCGTTTTCTTGTTGAGGGAGAGTGTAAGTTACACGAATTTATTACCTGCTGACATATAGAGTGCAATACGACGTTGTTATCTGCGGATATGTTTCCACTTATTTCTCCATTTGTTGACCGCTAGAATAGTGAGGTTGGTTGATTGCAGTTCCGCATCATATTTGATTTTTATGGGTGTGATGTGCGCGGAGATATCAACTACAAGTTAGTTTCCATTTAATATACCATTATTGTTTATTGCATTGCTTGCCTAGGGGTAATGCCTGGTTATTATCTGAAACATTAGTGCCGTCACGAAGTGAACGAAATGTAATAACTCGGTGGAAAAATGTTTACTTTGTATGTACTGCAACCGAGGATTAGCGGAACTTTTTAAAAAAAAGGACCGTAAGAATATTGAAATAGAACGAAAACTGCACTTGTGTTCTTGAGCCAGCAGTACCTACTGCCCACGCTGTAACATACGTATTAAAAAATGCATCTCAAGCTCATTTGTTAGTCTAGTGTATTACATGTGCGTCTCTCCGACCATTCAACGCTCACTCACACTTTGTAATTATTTAGGGTTTACAAATAATTTTTGTAGCGTCCCCAATGATGCCTTTGTGACCAGAGATGTGCAGTTTGGACTTAGTAAAATGGATGCAATAAAGGCTGTCAAGAATCTTCTACGTGATTCATCACCCTGTGCCGACGGTTTCATCGTATAGGCGATTTGCTATCAAAATTGCCAATTAACGCGTTCATTAGAGGCCAGTGATGAAACAAAACCATGACAGGTGTCTTCCCTATCCAACACTCTAGTGCCGACTGCCTCGGGACAATTCCTCGATTGTTTGGTAGGAAACCACGTACACCATCCTTATGTTGTGGGTGGCTCCAATCATGCACGGAATCTCCCCTGATTATCATAAGAGCAGACCCCTATCTGGACCCGATTGGTTTAGTGTCTGTTCAAATGACCCCCATCCTTTTCCACCCTCCAGAAACGTCCTTCGGGGCTTCCTTCCCCAGAAGACGAATTAAAGCCGTCATCGTTTTATTGGACCTGTTCCTTCCATCTGGAATTTTGCGAAAGAGAATTAATTGCAGTGGCAGTGGCCGATTTCATGGTAGGCGTCTATTGGTGTCCTCCATGGAGGGAATTCCAGCACCAGTGGCGATAATGCTTGGAGGATGCGTTGATAATAAGGGAGGGTTCAACGTGCGAAAGCGAAAGGTATTTCTGTCGGAAAGTTCAACGCGCGAAGTGGTCCCTTATCCTTTTGCTGGTTGATTCTTCGGTTTGTTCCGCCCTCTTATTGCGGCTGCCGTGCGGTTCCGACCAATCATGCGCCTATGTGAGGAGATGGTCCAAAAACGGACGTGGATGAAAGGCCGTTTGCCTGCTGGTGTGTCTGGTACTATAGAAGGTACATCGGACCCTATCACCCAACATCTATACGTACACATATGGGATCATCAGCAACATTTATATACGCTCATATTATGCATAATTGCTCTATAGGGTCATTTACATGTCTTGATCTTGATTGGGTGTAGATCGCTATTGGGTTTCTCATTAATGACGTGTTACCAATCCAGAGACACTGCATAGTTGACAATCTGATTGAATCTTATGCGACAACTCCATTTTGACATGTAATCAGATAAACAGCTGTTTGTTGGTCACACTGCTTACCAACATAACAGTGGACCGGGTGTAGACCGGTTCTAATTTCCTCGTGGTTCTGTAAATGATTGAGGGCAACAGCAGTGTAAAATTTACAATGAAATTTGGCGACATTACAGTACTTTAAAACACATAGCCAGAGAATGCAATAAATAAATTATGGTTGGAAAATAACGCCTTTCGTTATAATACTGGACTTTGATAATTTAGCAAATATTGACCCATATATATACTGCAGGGTGACCTCTACGCAGAAAGGTTGATCGAATCCTACACTATTGGAACTCTGGGTGTTCCAGCGATAAATTGAGTAATTAAGTGCCCAAATCGTGCAGCGGTTTTTTCCGCGAGCTTATTCACATAACTGCGGGTATCCCATGTCATAATAATCATATCTGGTTCACTTATAAGTCACAGTTACAAAATAATTATGGTTTGAGTTATACCTACAAGAACCGGGCTATTCGATCGGTATGCAGATACGTTTGTCGATTGGGATAGCAACACTGAATCTTCGTGTAATTTAGCGCAATCAATATGGCGAAAAAATGGGGTTCGGGTTACGGGACACCCATGTTCGGAACTTTTTGCATGTCAGTAATGTAATTGAGGTTATTTCCATTAGCTAAGCAATGTTGACTTATCAGTTTTTTTTATGTCGCCTGATTGAATGCATAGCTGTGGTGTGATTGGAAATGATTACACACACAGTCTTAAGCACCCAGCTGATTGGGAGTAAAGTTAAGCCACAAGTTACCGACGCGCGTCTTAGATAATCTCATTCGGACTACGCCAGAAATCCACTAGGATGGCGCCAGTAAACCCGTTCTGGTGAAACGCGATAGCGAAGATCCGCGGAGGGGGGTATGTCAGAGGCATCTTGATTACAGTAGTTTCCGTAGCTTCTCACCCAAGATATATGGCGGCAAAATACCATGGTGTAGCACTGGTTTGTTTGTTTTCCAGCCACACTTTACATCTGCAAATAGATACCGGACGATTGTGATCGCAGGGTGGTGGTAAGGTAGTAAGTTTTTCATGATCGCCAGGCTCGAACTAAGGCGCGCGATTTATGTGGGAATGGCGTGTCCCAGGTGTGTGTCCAATTGTTGGGCTAGAATATGGGCATCCTCTACTGTCGACTCCTATACTGAACCACGTATAGGGCTACACTCAGATTCTCCACAAATCCTGAGTAAATTCACGCCAATGCATGATATCCAATATGAATGTCATTTTGCAGTTCATCCTTGTAACACTGTAAGTTATGCCTCTGTGATTGTGTGGGGGTGCGCAGATGTACATATTTTATGTGCGTATGCGCATTGCGTGAATGTGCGCAGATAGAGCATGTTCAGGGTTGCGCACGTGCCCGGGTCACCAGGAGTTCTTGTACGGTGTCATCACCTTGACCGTTTTTCGTGTTTTACGACGTGTTTGTCCCGACTTGACATCTCACTCCAGACATTTCCTAGTTTACGGACCTCCTTTTTACGAGTCTGCCGGTCCGAACCGGTACGTGTCCCGATGTCTATCTGTACGTGATTGAAGCTCAGGGACACTCTCTTGGGTCCCGTGCCCGCAACATTTAACGCCTTTTTAGGTAGGAGGATACCAGCAATTAACTCCAGGAGGGGCCATGGCCACGTTTGTTTGCTCCTCATCTCCCTGGACACTTCATTACCCCCACCGAAATTGGCGGCATGATTGGCCCAGTACGACCTTCTGGATGACTCCTCAGATCTCATTCTGTAGGATGAGGAATTATCCTAGGGATCACTCTTAGGTTCAGTGAACCAGGCACGGAAGTTTGAGAAGAGAGTGGAGAGATGGGAGTTGGTGATAATGAAAATTGAAGCAGTCCATTCTTTCCTGGAGTCATCAAATGGGGGAAACGTGCCGGGAGATGTGTCGGGATTCCCCTGCCAGGGGATCGCATACATTCCCACGTGGATGCAGATGAAGAGATCGGGTACCTATAGGACCAATCACCATGGGCAGTGGCGGAACTAAACGGGGAATTCCCCCTCTGGATGCCTTGATTGAGTGGCGGTTGCGCTCGAGCGCGCTAAGCAGTGCTGGGGCTTGCAGTAGTTGCAGGGGTGATTACTTCAGGAGAACTATTAATTCAAATAACAAGTTGGTTCCTCCGACGCAAATTGCGTCCCCGGGCAGGCGGTCCGGGGCGGATTTCTCTTTTCATCCACGGTGCTGCTCTTCACGCCAGTGACCGATTCAGAAGTGGAAGAACGTGACCATTGCATCCTTGAGGGTTATTAAAGATGCAACGGCAGTCATTATCGGGAGGAATTAATGTGGCTGCGGGGGCTACGGCTAATTCCTAATCAAGAGGCTTTATTTCATGGGTAGATTGATGCTACCTAGTGACATCCAAACCTTGATTGGACCATCGCCTGCAAATATAAATCAGAAGGGGGCATTCCTTTGATTTATAAGTGGTAGTCTACTTCTGATGTGCGGATGGGGGTTGGCAGATTGAGATGCCGAAGTATTGATGGTGTCAATGATGATGGGGTGTGGTGTGTTGGACTGACAGCTGGCATTTGCAGGCCATCAATTTGGGCTGTCAGAATAACCAGTATTGATTGTGAGTTAATAGAGCGTTTGGTAGTCCTGATGAGAGGGTGCAAACGCCGGGAATTGGCGTTGCACAGTAGGACTGGAGCATGCACAGTTGTTTCCGACTGTGGTACTTTTCAGTGGGGCTTACCGTCGGCCTATTTCTGCCGCAAGGCTCAACACCGACGCCAGGGAGTGGTCCTCCTCCAGGAAATTTGGCCTCTCTGGGGATCTTTAAAATGTGTTTATCATCAAATATGACCCATTAGTATTTTTAGCAGCATATAAAAGTGCCTGCAGACTACTGGTGCGAAAACCCAACTAACGAACTGAAAGTGACACCTCAATTGGAATTCACCATGTATGAGGTCTATGGTGTTATTCGCACTAAAAGACACTTAATATTTACTCTGGAGAGAGGGATACAGGACTTTTTGCTCACGTCACCATCATAAATGAAGTGGGTTAGACTTGTTATATTTGCTGCACATGCGAATAATTCACGGAGTAACTGCTTTACGGAATCCAGCAGGCCCAGGAGGATACCAAACGTATAATTTCATACATACTTTCGCTAGGAACATGCTGCGCTGACATAAGGCATAGCAGACAGGGCACCCGCAAAAATAATTGAATCTTGCACTCTGAGACATGTCTGGCTGCGAGCGACGTTAACTTATGCTGTTACTTGTCACAGAAGTATGTTGCATGTGGGCTAGTGTGCTAAAACCTGTTACAAGCGCGGAAGACTGCGGCTCCTTTTGTATTTTACAAAAATGCCGTGAGTTATCGCACCTAGGAACTTGCCTGTAAATAATATTGTTTTTCATCTTCACTTTAGTTAGACCTCTGTAACATTTTAATATTTCACCGTTAATTACTGAATGAAGTGAGTTCCTGAGAGCGAGTGGGTATTTTGCATGATGTGAGTTTTTTTGTGTGGGAGAAGTTAACTGATACTTTCCTCTACAATGAAGATGAATGGATGAACGTATGATTGATGCACGGAAGTGCAATAGGCAATTTTCAGCCGGCTTACCTTTAATTAAGCAAAAAAAGGGCACGTTCAGAGATGGATCGCATTAAAAAGTTGCTAATAAAGTAGAAAACTACATGCCAGGTTTATATGCAGAGTGCAGTGTTTCTGTTTGGCCTGCCCATTCTGAAGGAAAAAACAAAAGGTAATTGGCCCGTTGATATCCTCTGGTGTCATGAATCCTGCTGTTGCGTGCGAAGGTATTGGCACTGTGTCCACGGCTTATTTCGTTAATACCACAACATTTTTATTTATTATAATATCTTAGTATTGTTTATTATTATAATGAGGTTCCACCGACGAAAATTTTTCAGCCTGCAGCAAATTATTACACGATCATTAAAAGTGCCACCTACGCGATTTTTATAACTAATGAATAGAGTACACTGCCCTCTTCCGATCCCAGTCATTCCTCACGCATAATGACGCTAACAATTATTCGGAAGTGAAATTCAATAATGTGTAATTAAGAGATATCTGCATGTGGCAGGCAAAATGGCAGGTTATGTTCATTACATGGTGTTATTTGCATTGTGCTGGTAAGGAAGGAATGAGACGGGGAGGTATACGGACGATGGGCGGAGATTTTGCAAGCTGACCTTACATATCATTCACATCGTCTTCTCGAAACTTCCGGCAAGAAAAGGCCGGTCTGAGATGAACGCGATGAAAGAACATGCCACGTGATGATGTATAGCCCAGACTGGTACAGTTTATCAACATTAATAACGGAGAGTGAGACATGACCGGTAATCCAGTAGCTCTAAAAGTGCGACACATTTTTCATTTTGGACGCTGCCTCTGGAATTAGAGCTACAGTTTGCTGATTGGTCGGAAGCAATGCCTGAATTATTGTTAGGTGCAACATTGTGCTGAGAGCGTAATTCAAAGATCGCCTATTAGAATATTGAGTGGACTGTCATGGACCAAGGTAAACAAAGGCACATTTTAAACAAATGTAAATAAAGCTCGAGGGGGTTCACACCACGTTTGGCTTTCCATTTCCACCTGCACCGATGCGGAACAAGATGGGAGAGGTCAGGAAGTGCCCAACACAAGGTGTGTCACCTTAGGGAAGGAACCAACCCAAAAAAAAAAAAAATCCAAATCTTTTCCGTTAGCCCCCCCCCNCCCCCCCCCCCTTACATTTCCACGAAAGTGAACAATTTTAATAACAGAAAAAAATAGTAAAGGCGTTGGCCGGTCATTGGTACAGAAAGGATGTAACGCATAATCAAGAGACACGTGTTACTCGGCGCATGACAATCCATACACACAAGGGACCGGGGTGGTCTTAACCCTTTTTCTCTCAATTGTCGTTCCCTCTTTTTTATATATATAACTTCTTGCATATCTCTTTTTTGGGCGAACAACAAAACGGTGTCATTGCCCCGCTTTGTTGGGCGCATTTATTCCGCATGGTTGCAATTCAGGTGTGCAAGTCACACTCCTGGAGCCCTGCCTTTTTCCAATCCCAGGTTGACAATTGTAGGCTACCGAGACTGCGGTCCATTATGGAGGTCCACGCATCACGTAAGCCCCACTCGAGTGTAAAATTATCCTCCCAGCAATTTACACGATAAGAAGCAGATGGTTGTTTATTGCTGCGATGGCCGTGGTAGATGGCGTCGGTTGGAGGTGAATAAGTTAATGAGTAGTCTGGATAAATATTTTTCTAATCACTTCCATGCGACTCTGGTTTCTTCCTTCCTGAATTCGTGACTGATAAAGGTATTGGATATGCGGAGAAAAAAAATGAGGTACGCACTCTTACCTGGTTATCTAGAGTGGCATCGAAGAATTCGGGCGGTTCCTACATGCCCTGGCAGTTTTTTTATTATTTGGATGTTGTGGGTGGTCTTGTAGGTTGCGTCACACTGATGCTGAAATGGCGATGGAATAAAAGCAAGGTGTACTCAAGAGCATTTTTATTTTCATAAATAGTAACGAAAATCGAGCTCATGTACAAAAAAATGGGCATTTTAAATCCGAACAACTCCATATTTGACCAGTAGAGCAGCACCAAAGCCAATAGCACCTTTTTTTTTTTTGTATCTATCTCACTTACACTACCCCCTTCATTTTTTGATCGTGGGTGTGCGGCTGTTCGGGCCAATTTCTTCTCACATTGATCACTACCGTCACGGGATCAGATTCTCACGATGGAGAACACCTTGGTTACGGTTGTGATCAACGAGAGAGTTCCCGTGAACTAATAAAGGAGAGCGATTTGTCTCTTTCACCGTGCGACCCTACGAGTGTGTGTTTCGGAATTCATTTTGTGAAAAAAAGTGGCGAAATTTATGGCGAGCAGAGCAAGTTTGAATTGCCTATAGATGCAGGGCCAAACAGGTAGGGGGCTATTGCAACCGGTTTCAGGGAGTTACGGTGGGAATATTCGATGGAGCAGTAAATATTTCCGCGGGGTCGCGTGTTTAGAGCCTTGAGTTATTGAGTTAAAAGAAGACCAATTATTTTAGATCATTTGTGCTCTCCCCTCTCAGCATTTCTTCCAGTTAATTCAATTTGATTGACCTGATGTGCAAACATTGTCAACCTGCTGAACTAGTCTTGTTGGATGTGGAAACCGCTTCCACGTAATGTATGACGGATCGAAATGACTACCGGGAGAAAAAAAAAACGAGTCACCCACCACCTAACCACTGAGCAAGTGATCCTTGACCTGATAGGTCAAAGGACCAAACCTCAGTATTTGGATGAGGTCGTTTCTACGAATGGGTAGAACACGCTTCATCCAGTGCTTGAAAAGTTCCCCCGTCCAAAAAATTATGGTAGGGGCATCCAAAGGTACAAATGTTGCACTGTGTCCCAACCCAAGCCTTAACAGCTAGTAGCTTATAAATTAGGTATTAAATTAAGGCTTAAATAACACTCGTTGCAAACATGCTACAAAAAAGACATTTACACCTGCAAAAAAAAAAAAACGTCAACTACACGCGCACACATACATTATCACATACAGTTGATTGCATGCTTCACATCTACTCACTTTTGGCCTCACAAAACTTGGAGTGAAGGCACAACGTGATAGCACTGGCGACGTTAGGAAGCCGATAAGACGGCAACTATATTTGTGCCCTTTGACAATAAGAGTGTCGCACCATGGGCTTAATTGTCACGAACCTTCCTTGTGAGTGACCTCATACTGTCGTCAACACAAAACATCGTATGAGCAACATGAAGTGTGGAAACAATGCGACAGTTGTAGGTGCGACAACGCGACAGACTACCTAAACTGCTTTTGCTACAGCCGATCGTCTTGTTTAGTAACCAACTGTCCCTTTTGGCAAAAAGTGTCTTACTCGTGGCGTTTGATTCACTGCTGTGGCTCGGAAGAGAATTAAAAACAACGAAAAAAAAACCAATGGAGAGATCCGAGTGGCAGTTTGAAGATTGTGTTTTTCTCCTAGAAGTGCTTGTTGGTGAATCCGGTTGAGAATCGAGAACCGGAGGATGCTTCCAAAGCCTTGCTTCCTTTGAGGCTTCGACGTCGCTGCCAGAAGAAGGCCCATGTTGCCAGGATAGCTACCTGTGCGGCAAGGAAAGCAGCTCCTGTGGCGACCAGAACCAAGATGTTGACACACTTGCCACGTCCAGATGCGGTGCTGTGGACTTCTTCGGAGCTGTCGGAGTCGTCGTCGTTCCTTCTCTGGTCACGCTGAGAAAGATCAGACGGTTAGAATATGTTCAGTCTAAGGACGATCATTTCATCTTACCTGCTGTTGGAACTTGAACTTGTCGGATATCTGTATGGATTGGACCACGAGGACTTCTTCGGCGGGAGAGGTGAAGTTGTGGATGGCGTCGGTGTGTCGTCGGCGACGGCGACCGTACGATGACACTTGGCGCAGGAGACCATTGGGTTCAATCAGGTCGCAGTTGACGGGAGGGCACGACGGGAGGCACGGGGTTACCAGGGCACGGAACTGGACAATCTCCGACGTTGGGAACTGAAAATGGACAGTAGCGGTCATTGATTGTCCTGATGAATCACCTACATGAATACGTACCTTGAAAGCGTCAAAGTTGGCTTCCAGAGACTTGGGTTCTTCTATGGGCTTGTCTAGCACACCCAGGATGCGGTGATCGGTTGGACAGCCGTCGACGTCAATCAGGAGGATCTCGCTGTTGTCGACACCGTCCATGGCGACCAGCTCCCGGACGAAGATTTCGTAAGGGCTGTTGCGGTCGGCAATCTCGAACCGGAGGATCAGTGGGTCACCGACCTGCGTAGTGAACCATTAAGCTGATTGGTGGATCCTGACCCAAAGAGAACGAAAGTTCACTGCCAGCGAAACGTACCTGAGCTGAGCGAACATCTGAGCGAAGAGCGTCGACAATCTTCATGGCGACATTGGGTGAATCCACCACAGCCTCTTCAGTAAGGGCGCTCTTGACATCTCCTTGGACGTTCAGGTCGATCTCGTTGTTCACGCTCTTGTTGCTGAGGTCGTACTGGCACGACACTGCCAGGCCCAAGTCAGAGCTAGTGACTATTTGGTCATGGTGCTGGATGACGATGTCGTTGGCGTACCGGCCCAATCCTTCCCTACGTACTCCGCATTCGATGTCGTTGTAGGCCATGAATAGCTCGAATTCCAGTCCTTGGGCTACGTCTTCCACGCAAGAATTAGGACTTCCCTTGGCGTAAACCTTCCCGTTGAAGAGCTTGGAAGTCCTGATCCTGGCTACCATGTCACCAGCTCTGCAGTCGATGGACACGTTGTAGCATGCGCCGAGTTCGTACGTTGAAGCGTGGGGTAAGGACAGGTATGGCTCGATGATGTGGTTAAGCGTGGCTGTTGAGTGATGACTGAGACGACAAACGAGGTTGCTGGTGTCGTTGTAGTCGAAGGAGTGGCATCGGTACGGAGCACGCAGGCACAGCTCGCGACAGTCTTCCAATGTTGCCACGTCCTAAAATGGATGCTTATTACAACTGATGATCTCAAAGCATAGAGCAGTTGCTCAGACAACATGGAATTTTGACATGATGACAAGCAATCAGATCAGTCATTTTTTGTACCTGTGGGTCGTGCGTACCTGCTACCAGCTGCGGTACACTTACAAATGCCCTGCATTAGAAGTGACCATTGTTACGGACAAATAGTTGCCAAACATCTATTAGTCATTACTATAGCGTCGGCATGCGACAAAGATTACAAAGGTGTCATTGTGGGAGAGTACAGTATAATGAAATGAACTTTTCGTGGCTTCAAGATGTCTCTCACTCTAAATTGAGCAAATTGGCTTGTAACAGGATCTGTCCACTACAGTAGACTACATGTGGCGCAGCTTACAACATGTGATGTCGCATACCTGATAAACTGAGTCGACCGTCTTCAGAATGCGACCCTCGAGCTTGTTGAAGTCGCAAAGTCGGACAGGGTCATCCACGCAGTTGCTCTCCAGGTAATCCGAATTGTTGGCTGGACGGAACGAACGAGAACCAGACACGGTGTGACGGTCCATGTCAGAAATCTCGCACTCGCTGCTGTTCTTGTAGAAATTGGCGGACCTGATGGGTAGTATAAGGACAATGGGGATCTTATTACTCATTAGTCATTGCTGCCATGAGTGTCCAGCACATAACGAGGAGGCATCGCCCGCGATTTCTTTCTCACCTTGTTATTAATTTTTTTCCTCTCCTATTGCACAGTCACGTTCTGTCCTACCTTAAATAATGGGACGCAGTAGCTGGCAAATACAAGACCAAAAACCGACCGTGACAATGCGAGGCAACAATGTCTAAGCGGTCATTTGCGACGTAATTTAATTACATGCCCCTGGATGTGCCGTCTCTAATTGGGGCATATGTGAAGTAATGAGACACCCAACCTGGCCTGTGGACATTTGGACACATATTTGCCTAGGTTTTTTGGGACATTCCAAGGACGACGGCCGTGACGGTGACGCAGGTAAAAGTACATCAGAGATGGCGTGTAATGGAATAATCAGTTAACTTCATGTCCTTCGTGATGGCGGCGGTCGGAATTGTTTAATTTTGCTCCTTCCTCAACATTGCTCGCTGTCAGGCTCTGTATGTAGATGAACAAAGATCTTCCCACCATTCATCCATCACATGGTGCAAACTCATTCCCGAGTTATTAGCGTAGGCCACCGCCATATTTCGGCCGGGATTAAGAGCGTGAGGCGTTATAATGAAATCCTAATATCAAGAAGGTTGTAACGGTCACGGACATGTGCCGGTACGTTTCCACCGAATATGGGTAAAGGAAACTGACTAACTCCAATATAAGGGTCTGCTTATTGCGGCACTTTGACTGACACGCCTTTGTGTGCTCTGCTGGTGCTTTTTCGTTGTCACGAGGACAAGGGGCTGATTGAATTGTGCAGGTCTGGAACAATGGTTCTGAACGGTACCTGGTTGTCTCTTAAACGATTTGGGGACATTCTGTGGAGGACGTTGGGGGTAGTTCGCGGTAATGGGACGCTTGGGTGGAGCCTGGTCGTGTTTTGGAAGTCTGTGATGATTGTGATTTGCCATCTGGCTCGGTTCCTTGATTCTAATTGCTTACGTGTGGAAAGGAAAACGAATTTAGAACGTGTTTTTTTTTTGTTGTCCAGGAAAACATGAAGCAATATTTGAGAAGGCGCGTCCTCTGGAAATAGCCGTGTTCGGACATGAAAATTCAACGTATAGGCCGGTCATTGACTTTACAGAGTGGTGTTCAATGTTGACAAGTTCCGATAGTACAGATGGATCGTGCCCATATAATTTAAATTTGATATCAAAACTGTACATCAGGGCCATACTACATGAATAAATTACATACCTGAGTCATCAACATTCGCCAATGCATTGTCGCAATGTAACATAAACACATTATGAAGTTTCTCCGTTCCCAGTTTTTGTTAGTGTAGAAACAAGGCCTTTTGAAAATTGTCGTGCTTTGTTGAACACGCCTGCGAATTTACCCCACTCAGTAACGGTAGCCTATGTGTTTAACCCTGCCTGGCCCGTCACATGTACACCGCCTAATTGGTTGTGTATATTTGCGTCTGTTTGGCATTCGGCACCAAAAAAAGGTGTTTGTAAAGGCGTGAAGAAGACGGAAGGCGACGTAACCCTATAGCAACATTTTCCTCCACCCCCTATTCAGGTTCCCGTTGCCGGTTCGCAAAGTGCATTAATTCTGTATGCCTCATCAACCACCTGTAGAGCAAATCTGAAGTTGTCGTCGGAGACATCATCATCATCATCTCGGCAAGGTATCAATCATGGTCCTCGCAGATGAACAGGTGCAAATCTGCAATTGAGGCCCAAGGAGATTGCAATAGTCGTCACCGTTAGCTGCACAGCTGTCGCAGAATTCCAAATCACAGAGGACCTCCTCCCAACTTGCAACATACAAAAAAAAATTCGTAATAATCGGAAGTGGTCTTTCAACTTGTAATAGAACCTGTGCTGACAACCGGATCGGAATAGTTTCCAAGCCGTCTCGATCACATAGGCATTATCACGGTTTTCAACAGTGTGTTTGTCCTCAGGACAGAGGTTAGCGGAGCAAGCGGGCACTTCAGGGTGTGCAGGGCCATTTTGTATTCATTTTACCGGCTTTTCAGGTTCGGTAAACTGTCAGGCAGGCGCATACATTGGTGGAAAAAAAAAAATTGCGAGAACTAAGAGGTGTGGTAGATCCGCGAATAGTCACCACATCGATTTCGATGTTTATCATATTTTTGTAGCCATTATCAGTGTCAGTGGACCGACGCCGAAATTGGCATGGTTGGGGAAATTGCTGAAGTCGGATTTTGGACTTCTTTTTTTTTCGACTAGCTTCTGCCCCTTTTTCTACGCCTTGCCTTTTTCCAAAGGACCTGGAGGATTGCCGCATGAAAGTGGAACC
The DNA here is from genome assembly GCA_000934665.2 of Catajapyx aquilonaris. Lineage (NCBI taxonomy): Eukaryota > Metazoa > Arthropoda > Diplura > Dicellurata > Japygidae > Catajapyx > Catajapyx aquilonaris. Next base: position 60,660 of record JYFJ02000541.1, read on the forward strand.
CACACCGCTTCGTGATGTAGCTCAATAAGCATGGAGTTGGGCCAGTTTTTCCCCTGTTGTACCAGAGGGGGGGATATAATTGTCATTCCGAATGAGATATGGGATACCTGCTTCCAGGCGACATATCTTTGGTTAGGCCTTCAGGTAGGTCCAGTTCTAATTAATGGACTGGGATGATGAAATGCTGGTGGCGTAATATTGGTAGAGGAAAAAAAAGGCTATCAGCACGATTGTGGGATTCACCCTACGCTATGGGAAGGGCAGGGAATTTCGTGAAATTTTCATTGAAGGGTTACAATAGGGGTAAAGTCACCAGTCATCTTCTGGGGTTCTCGTCCGGGAATGACGGGGTGAAACGCGAGGGAGATACACAAGTGTTCTTTTGGTTCGGAAAAAAAATCTTTACGGCATACAAGGTGCTTGTCAAGTTGCGTGGCAAGGTTGGAATTTGCCTCGCAATCTCGAGGGCAGTTTCCTGTTTAGCCTTCTCGTGTTATAGGCTGTTACGAGTGACGGGGAGGGCCTATCATTCAACCTGTTTGAGGTGCTATAACTATGGTAAAGGGCGTGTAACTTTGATTTATGAGGAAGTGGGGGCTTGCCAGAGTTGGAAAGAATTTCTGACGTCACTTTAGGATTCAGCTGGAACTGAGAAAAATGCAGAAGACCGTCAGGAGCTGACAATGTGCACGATTTCCAAAGAAATGAGAGGCAAATTAGATTCCTGTTATGTAACTTGATGGACACCCTGTATAGAAGAGGAGTAGTATCATCGTGGGAATTGGCCAGTGTCATGAGCCTGCCAGACCAGTTGATCTGGTTCGGGTGCGTAAGCCTAATTATTTGGATTAGCAGCAATGTTGATAGGTATGCAGTAGGAACTTCCCATGTGGGAAAGATTTGTAGCGCTCGACTATTAATATCGAATTATAACAGTAGGCTGAGATAAAATTAAACCGGGTCATTAGGCTGCCTTACAAGGAAAACAACATGTCGCCTATGGCATATTTGTTGAATTATTTCCTTAATTATTTTTTAAAATTATTTTTCTGTTTAACTCGAGTGATTCCAATTTTTTGGATCTTTGTCAGAAACTCGTTGGCTGCTTTCTAGGTGGCGTCTCGCTTTAAACGCCATCTCTGATCCGAGTCTTTCAATCACAATTTGTGAACTGACCTGCAGACAAAGTCCCTCTCCAGTAGGCACATCTCCATGCAGGCCGATCGAGAAGTCACGCGCTTCTTCTTTCTTGCGAAACCAACCAGCTGGAATCCGGACACGCGCTCGAAGCTCCATCCCCGGTCGCAGGGCTTGGCATCTCGAAGACACGTCTTCTGGAGGTACATGGTGAACACGGGGTCCTGGGAGGTGGTGAGGAAGTCTGAAAAAGGCAGCAAAGTGTGAGATCCCACTCGCTCGGCTGTACGGCACAATGAGGAACATTATTCATGGGAAGGCCATTGTGGAAAATGCGTGGGGAAAAATTTGCTGTACTGGTTAAACTGGCTGGACGTTTAAGTTGAACGGAAAAAAAAAAATGTATTGGTGTTGGGTATAGGGAACGAGTTCAATGACGTGATGGATTGATTTGAGTGGTAAATGCCGGAAAGTACAAGGTGGAGGTGCAAGGAAGCCATTTAGTTGGGTTGTCACACTTGCAAAATGAATGGTTCGCTTGTGTTTTATGTAATTGGTTAGTGGTGTCTTGGACGGAAGCATAATTCATAGCCGGCGGCATATCTACCTATTGCGTATTGTACTGTGACTGCACCGGGATCGGCTTGAGTTGTAGGCTATAAATTGCATACTGCGAATTCCGCTATATATGACAATAGGCGTTACCGAGAGGACACATGAAGAGTGACGTTGTAGGAAGTTTCGAAAACCGTAAACTGATACTTAAATATGCATCAGTTGAGATATTCGAGTTCGCTGTCAGGTATTTTGTTCCTGTGGCGAGGATTGGCGACGGGACGACCCAAATTGGACATGGTTGCTTTTGACAGGCATCATATTTTTTTTTGTTTGTGGCACACAGCGCACGTGGTGTGTGACACCTTGCGAATAACGCCATTTTTTCCTCCATACCACACAAGGGACCGTTCCGCAAGTGCGAGTCTTCAAACTTGGTAGTTCAGTAGATCACCTTACCATAGTTATTTTTACCAAATTCTGTGTAAAGTTTCGAACAAGGTATATGATTTCAAAGTTTTAACATGCACTGTGACCTACTGATACGCACGTGCGAAAGTCCCGTTCCTCAGTGTGAGACAGCGATACATCGGAAGTTGCAAGTGCGTGAACATTCATCCCTACTACTGAACCCTGCAACGGTCAGTGCTCATCACCCGAAAAACCTTCCTGGTAATCATCCAACCTGCCCTTCCGCCTTATGCTGGGGGGGCCATTAAACCATCTTGTTTTTTTTTTATTCTCATTTTTCCGGAAGCGATTGAAGGGCTCGGAGCGAATTATTTTCTCCAACTCGTTTATATATCTCGCAGCGACCATATTGCTGGTCCACCGGTGCTGGTCATCAGGGCAATTGACCAGGACATCAGACCTGGTGTACGTCCGGGGTCTTCGCCCCAGCGCACCGCCCTCGGTGCATTTCCGCAACTGCCCAGGGGGTGTAATTAGATAGTCCGTTTTTGCGATATTCTTTCTGGCAGTTGGGCGAGCGGGTCATGGACCTGGCAGCGTGTATTTTTAATGCGGGATTCCTAATTAAAGCGGGTAAAACATGGAGCGCGTTTTTGGTGCGCAATCATGTCGACACGAATACCTACAGAGTCTATTATGTCGTCACGAAAGCGCGCCATATTAATAACCCAATTAAGAGTGTGCGAATGAAAATGTACGCAATTAGTCTGATGCTTTTTTGGAGAGGGAAATATAGCACTTACACTGCAATTTTTTGGGTAAAAAGGCTGGTGTTATGACTAAGGGGCATTCAACCCTAGTTCTTGCACAGAGCAAAGAGAGGTGTTAATTAAAATATTTTCTCCAAAAAGCGGAAGGAGCTGGGGAGCTACGACCAGGAGCTATTAAGGCAATTTGTGCAGAAATTAATAGCAGCTTCCGTCAAGACGACAGTCGTTTTTTTGTGTGCACATTTTGGCACAAACGAGCGAGGCCAGAAAAATACGCGATTTATGGGACAACAGTGCATTTTTTGGGGTCCACGACCTAATAAAGAAGGCTGGAGCAAGGAGGAAAAAAACAATCGGCGGAATTTAAATCGCCCCCTTGTTTGTCAGCGCTCAATGGCGTTTTATATCCATTACGATAGATATAAAGGTAATTTAGGGCGACTGAAAATGGGTGGGATGAAACGTACTATAAATCTCCAGACGGCTAAGATCGTGCCCAGAAATGATTGGCGATACTGAGATTACCGCAGTATATCGGTGCATGACAGCCGCACTGCGATTGTGAGATGATTTGTATCAGCCGATATTATTTTGGCATCGGCTGAATATATTGAAACCATAATGCTGTTTATGTATGGCAGGGAATTAATGGATACCGGTTTTACATTAAATGTTTTATTACATGAAAGCATTTGGATTATTTTTCAAATCAGCAAATAGTATTTGTTACATTAGTTCAAATTAATTATTTAATCTGGGAATTTATTGGATTTTTCATGCCTATTTATTATTATTTTTTCAATCAGAAATTGCTTAAACTTGGTTGGGCCTGGTTAAACCCTATGAGAGGTAACTGTTGAAGACTCCTTCTATGTGACCCAGTCTGTGGGTCCAATCAGGTAGTTTGATCTTATGGGTTTCACCCAGGGCAGTTTCGGTGGCAGACGAGGTTATCAAGGCTTTTTGTCAGGGCGCCGCCGGCGCCAGGGGTTCGGACTATAAGGCTAGATGTTCCACACCCCTCTGCGCAACCCGATGGTCACCCCGGTGTACTGGGAGAACCCGTTTTTGCGTTGACTTCCTGCTGTGACCTCTGCCCAAGACGGATGGGAGACGGTTCAGCAGCGGGGCCATCGGTCAGGCACATATTGACCATTTCCCGGTACGCAAGCCCCGTTTAGTTTTGTTGGCAAAATCTCCTAATATTAGCATAAATGCGCGATTTCATGCAAAGTACGGGGGGATCAAGACATTAAAAATTCTCAACGGATTTGTCATGTCTGATCATGTGCATATGCGCACTTGTAAATCGCACATTCCCATTCAGGTTACGAGGGTTGCAGCGGAATAATCTCGCTGGGCCATCATGACGGTGCAGCCCCCGTATCATGCATTCGAAACAGTCGAACTGTACAACGTGGAAACTTGCTATAGAGTCTCCTTTTTCGGTGCCTTAAAAAGCACTGGTGGACAAATGACTTGTTCAGAAACTAGAACTTGAAACAGGTTTAGTTTTAACACCGGGCGTAAAAAGTAACGCTGCCAACTCTGAAATAGGACCAGGTAGCAGCCACATCAGGTATTCGAAGCTAATGAAGCAAAAATACCAGATTGTCCAACGCTTGGTATTTGGCTGACATACAACCATTTTACATAATCCAGCTGGCTACCTTCAAGCGTGAGTACCTCTTCTGAATGGACCTTTATCTAAACGGCTTCAACTTGACAACCAGAATTCTGCATGCGTACTGTTCGCAGTGACAGCTTCTTGCACGGAAGCATCGGAATCAGGAATCGCAGGTTTTCATGTGTGTGTAACACGCAATTTGTTGAGAATGCAGCGCCTGGAGTGTGTACAAAGAGACTCTTTTAAAATAAGATCCGGGTAGGGATGATGTGTCTTTGGAAAATTACCCCGCAATAGAAACCGGCTAATTCCAACCATTATTACAATTTTAAATCACTCGCTGTTACTGGCAGCCTGCCCTTAGGAACATGCAGCTTTTTACGTACCAGAATCGTTAATAAGATATTAGGGCCTCTTCAGACCCCAATCGAATAACCCATCACCGTAATTATCCAATCGGCAATTTAGGCCTGAGGGATCGGATGGTATCTAAAGGCGTAGCCGACGTCAGAATGTGGAGCTTATTCTTTTGCACAAATCGGAGTGCTTCCTCCTTAGAAGCCGTTGACACCTCCCATCCTATACAGAGTTGAATAACCCGCATCAACCCGGTGACATTAACCGGTACTGCACTTTTAGTCGGCAATAAAACGGCCGTTAATCCAGTTTTACCATGGGTGGCCGGCACTGATTGACTGCTCACTCTAGAGGTGCCATTATTGCGTGATTACTCGAGAGATGTCGCACTGGTCTGCGAGTGATTGCCCGCTCGCTCAACAGATGTCGCTCTACCCAGCGATTTGTTAGATGTCGCTAGTGCGTTAATTTCGAGAGTGATTTCAAAAGTGAAAACTGACCTGGATTTCTCTCTGCGTCTGATGAGAATAGGACGCAGTAGCCAGTCTCGTAGTTGGCTGCTCGACAGGAGGCGTTCTGCCGGCATAGTTCCATGCAGTCGCTGAGCATGAGCGTGTCCGGATGCGAGTCCATCATGTCCGCTGGAGATGCGAACACGTACCCGGTGATCAGCTCGTAGGTGAGCGAATCCAGCGGACAGGGGTCATTTCGGGCTAAAGGGTAAGGGTGGCGTCTGACTCCGGACGACTCGTTGGCGCATAGGATGACCAGCACGGCCAGCAACTTGACGTGGGTCAGCATGCTGGCTGGTTTTAAACTGCTGGGGAGGAAAGAAATTAGAGAGTCACGTTGGTGTAATTATCAGGAGTGAATTTTTGTAATGATATGTGGACATACTCGGGGGGCATTAACGGTTAAAAAATTAGGAAGTTTTGGTGTGGGGGTGTAGAGGAAGCAGGAAACGCGGGTGGTTAATTGTCGTGGAGGAGGTATGTAACGGACTTGGCAGGTTTTACAGCGCCGGGGAGGATGACATTCGGGAGATTACATCTTTCCAGCAGGCCTCTTGACTCGGTCGTTCTGCTGAGTTGTCGTGAAGTTGTGGAGGAATTAATTCCACGTGGCCCCTTGTTGCGTTATTTTATGGGGCTTTTTGAATACGATTGGCATAGCCAGTTTAATGCGATTTTAAAGAGAAGCGGATGGCGTCATACCATTGTTGTAATTGCTGAGGAAGCTACAATAACAGTGGTAGACAATGCCGATGCCATTCACCTCTCTTATATTATTTGGTGTTAATTCCTTCTCTAAATTATTCATATATAGTGGTCTTCACTTGTCCAATGCATGAGAAGGAATATGTTCTCCAAATTCATTAAATCAAGTACACAATTTAGGTACTTTTTCCGTAGTATTGATGTATGTATTCAAATCAATAGTAAAATTACAGAATTGCATTATGTAGCGAGTTGAAACATGATTGTTCTACTGTAAGTACATAAACAACTGCAAAAAAGATGGTAAGAAAGTAAAGGGCAGTAATGATATTTGCGCACTGTTAGACAATTCGCGGACGAGTCTGAGAAGGAAACTCGTTAAAACGTTGGTACAGTTAGCAGGAAACGTTAGTATACGGGCATTGATGAAAGGAAAAGTACTATAGCATTCAGGTGCCATACAGAACTGTGCTAGTGAGATATGTCCATCAGACTATGGCACTCATTACGGAGATGTACAGTTTCTCGTTTCTCATTCAGTGTGCCGCGGTATATCTTGGCATCGTTTCTACATGTACGGTACAAGACTTCGTTAGAAGAAAATAATGACGCTTGTCTAAAATCACACCGGGGATCTTACCAATTTCTAACAATGGGCTTAATATGTGGCAATTTTCGTGCCGGTTCTGTCGTGTATCCACGTGGTTCACGCATATTAAATTGTTCCATGAACCAGAAAAAAAACATGAGAACCTATGTCGCGACCATGTACACCCGCATGGGGTTATGTAATGAACGTAAAAAAATGTAAAAGTAATAAAAATGCATGTTATTCATCCTGAGAGAATGCTATGGGCATATCTACCCCTTTTGCCATTTTGTATACAATATAATTCTCGGTCTGTTCTGAAATCGCTTGAGAGAATCTGGGAATATGTTACGGCACGTTCTGAGCAGATGCGCGAGTTTACCAAAGTGCAGGTGACGTGATGATGGTTATCGCAGTAAAATAAGGCGGTTGTATTTCACTTTGCTTCCTCGGTGTACCGTTATATATAACTTCGGTTTTTACTGTTCAAATCTGAACTCTTCATTGTATGAGAAGCCCTACGGTTGATTATGTCACTCCTCCGCCCCTTTTATCTCGGAGCCCATTGTTTTCGGTTACAGGAAGAAGGAGTTAAGCCTTTTTGAATATATTTTTTGTGCTGAAATCTGCACAATTCTTGGCGTGCGTAGGTTTTCCCGGAGAACCACGGATTTTGATGGGCAAGACCCCGCAAGGCTTCCTCAATCTTTCATATTTTTTTTTCCCTATCCCGCCTTCCATATTATACATTATACAAGTTACGTGCCTTGGCAACGAGAGTACAAGGTACTTCTCACCGCACCTTGTCAGCACGAAAGCCTCGAACATACTCAAAAGGCCCTTTTTGCACTTTCATAAAAGTGGGCTCGCGACATGGAATTCTAATGAGGCTTGCTCCTGGAAAGACCTGAGGGAGTATAAATCAAGCTGTGGTACGTTGTACCTGCTAATTAAGCACATCAGAAGAATGGCTCAAGTGCATCGGTCCTAAGTCCGGTTTTTAAAATTAGTCAATCACCAGCTTGTCAGGAGGTTGCCAATCAAGTTGCTGTTTCCGGACATCAGCGCCCTTTGCCCCGAGGCGGCCCTTAGTCTGCAATATGCACATTCATGTTCATGGAGGCCATCTGGAAAACCCAGCGATAATCTTACTTGCGATGCAGCCAATTAATCAGCACATTGAACGTGACCATCGCGTCTCATTTGCAAAAACGGCAAAAAAGATCCGTTTCAAGCCGTTACGAATCACGTCGTCGTCATGTCCAAATATTGCATTCCTGGTAGAACCTTTGACATAAAAGTGGTGGTGTCCGTTATGAAGAAGCCTGTCAAGTGCACACCTTGATGGCGTCCGGGCCACGAGATTCGGCCATGATCGTGGACTTCGTTATTTCATAGCGTGACTTCGAAGAAGCGACATCTCGATCGCCCTAGACTCCCAAGTAATGAGGTATGGTAATAACGCAAAAGCGTCACGAGCTGGAATTTTTGTGCGGCGTGCCATTAATTACACCATCGCACTTTCTCTGCAAAGAACAAATGAGAGAATCCGTGGGTCCGTGTCCATGTTGGGAACAGCTCAAGGACGGAGTTGGAAGACGTGCGAGATAACCCTTGTCCGGACACAATAGTAGCATATGAAGCATTCCCATGTTAACCCGTGTCCGGTAACTCATTAATCAGGGGAGGACGCGCGTAAAAAAAATAGGGAGGGCTTTGTGGACGCACAATGGCATCATTTTATCGAGATTAATGTCCTAGAGCAGAGTCGTTAGTGGGTGAGAAATGTTGAGAAGCCCCGGGGTCACCCACGGGAGTGAACTCGCTGTGAATGATACAGAATCATAACTTGGGGTGGTCACGATGGCCGCACCTTAGCTTTAGTCATGATGAACTACTAAACGAGACATTGTCCCACGGCACGGATTATTTTCTTTCAGCGTCATGAGCCATCAGACATCAGGGTACACTGCGTATATGCCAAGTGGAAGAGGGACAAAAAAAATTGAAGAAATATTTGTGTCATGTGGCACAAATCGTGTGAATATGGCACAATTCTCGAGGCACAAAATTGATTATTATGCCTCTTCCATGAGGCACGCAATCATATGAGCCTATCACGGAAAGTGCAAGTAAATAAATATATAAATTGAAGGTTTAGGAACCAGTTCGTTCTTTTATGGTTTCCTTCTGACATTATATTCCAGATTGTAAGGTGGAATTTCTTCCGGCAATTTTGCAAAATGCGTCAAAGTTATATAGCGGTAATTCGATTTTACAGCTGTGAAGTGGGAATGGGCACCTATACCGCGATTGAAAGAATGTCACCGTTACTCCCTGGTAGCCCTCTCAAGGTGCGCTAAGCAGTAGCACAGAATTTTCCGAAAGAATTGTTCGCGAACTAGTTTTTTCCCCGCGAGATAAAATGTTTCGGTCAGTTGTTTTTCGCCAGAGGTCTGCCAAACTTAACATCAATGGAAGGATGTAGAGTTGCCTGAAGCGAAAGTGATTATTAAACTTATTATTACGAATCGTTGGAATTGCAGCGCTAAGTACCGTATAGGTTCAAATGAAAGTTGCTTCGGTATAACATTTAAGATCGATCTGTCTTTTGTGCTATGGGCCGTGAGAAATTTCCGCCTGTTTCCTTCGCTAGTCTATCGCATTCAGGTGTGCCGTCACGACTGTGCACTATTAATTCTTATTCCTCACACATGCAGGCATCCGAATGGTGAATTACACTTCCATTCTTGTGTTTCCTTCCACCTTAGTGAGTCACTCTCTCGTAGGTGAATTCAACGCCCGAATCGAACAGGTCCTGCCGGTTGCATTCATACCTGGAAGTCACCGCTGGGGACAAATGACCGCGAGGGCGTGCCATGTTTGAAGTTCCAGGAAGCACATGTGCCAATGACGATGCAGTATGGTCCCTGTGCAAAAGTCCGGTTCCGCTTGGCCGACTGTTTGTTCGTCTTTTCTGCAGAACCGAGCAAGATGGGGCTGAGAAAACCATGTTGAGATACCGACCGAGGGCAATTTGTTTCACCAGTTACAACTTAGTACCACTAACTCTATCTTCCTTCCGGTTTGATATCTGAGGCTGCGTGAAGCGGAAGCCACGAGGGTGCGCAGGCATCACGCGTGTCAAAGGTGGCTTCGTCACGAGTGCAGCCAAGGAACCCTCAAAAACTTCTGTGCATTGTGGGAAAGAAAACCCCCCTTCCAAGTTGAGAAATGGAGGATTGATGGTCGAAATGAGGAACGTGTGATGAAGATTCTCACGCTTGTATAATAAGTTGTTGGAGCGCTATGCTTTCATGCTCATCGGATTCCTTTCTGGTTTCTTGTGAAGGGTGAGCACTGGAGTGTGATTTTCAGGACCGTAACAAGAAGTGATAGGAGAGGCGGGTTTGATTCTTTATCTGGTATATTAAGAATGGAACCCGGATTTCATACTGTGGGGTGATCTGCAATTTGTATGCTGTGCTTATATCCGATGCGTAACACTACATAATTTCACACCTGCAGATTAGTTTTTTGAACAGGCTGAACCAGCATACTGGTGAATCACGATATGTTTTTATCAAAATAGCCGTTACTTTGGACTTGCGAGGTGAATTACTAATCCCAGCTATATCCTCAGGAAAGACACATGAGCACGGAGCAATAACTTTCTCCTTATCATAGGTTGGGTCTCAGCTTGTGCCTCGTGTGCTAATGTATTTCTCACGATTATCTGCTCCCGCAAGTGTTAAAATTATCATCTTACAGGTTGTCCCAATCCGTTAGCCCCCTCGAATTAGGACCGGCACATCAAGCCGGGGGGTCCAATTCGAGCATTTTGTGACGTCGGTAAATTCATAGAGGGTTGTGCCGAAACGAAAACTGAAATAAATAAGGAGGATGGACGGGCTGTGATGATTAGGGATTCACGAGTACTGTTTGCTATTTAGTCGTGGAATACTAATGCAGATGGTATCAGCAAACCATGAGTGGATAGGTTTGACATCTGGGCGGTTGTTTCCTAGCTCCGTACATCTGTAATTGGACAGGTACACGAACTAATTTGCGGAAAATGCAACGAGCTGTCTGGGATATCTGCCAAACATCAATTGCACCTATTACAGTGCACTAATTAAGGTTCGGGTGGTCTGCCCATCACCTGGCGGGGGATGTATCTACAGGTAATTGGGGCACTGGAAAATGAAGCGATTTAACAACTTTACACCTACGAAAGCACGTCACTCATATCCAATCATCGCGGTGCTCTGATTTCCAGCTTTTTTTGTTACCTTTCACGGTTCAGGTATGTCCCGTGAAAGTGATGGCTTGTAGGTTAACTATTAGACGCTTGCGCCTTGCTTTTTGGAATTTCTTAATTGCCACGGTATCTGATGGAGACGTAAGTAATCAGGGGGATTCTTCCCAATCTTCATGACCCGAAATCACGCAAGTATAACTAGGAATCTACACTATATGGTTAATTCTGGGCGTATTTTCACATTCGAATAGTTCGTTTTAATTGGTGTAACAGCTGACTTTCAGTGACTTGATGTATCGCAAGTACACGAGTAAAATAGCGATCATGAGGAAGCGTACAATTAGGTAGGGATACTCACACGAAAACAAAATTTATGCTTGTCACAGTCCGAGTTGCAGAAAATATTTTTCGTTGTTAATGAGTTTATCTACGAGACGGATCTGAGATTGCGGAGGTGCTTTACACCGTGATTGTGCGTCATATCCTGTGGAGCACTCATACCTTGACCTGGCCCTCGGGAAAAATGCATTCACATTCTGGTCACTATACCGGCGGGTATTCATGCTGATGTTCAAAAATAACCGATTGTGTCGGATGATAACGTCACCAGTAACACCTCACTCTGAATACAGTAAAACAATTTAACTGCCTAAGGGTGATGTTGGCACTTGGTTGAGATTTTTGCAAACGGCAGCACAAATAAATTTTTAACATCCCGTAAATGCATGGTGTACGGGATAATATACAAGTCCGAAATGATTGAATCGAGAATGTGCGAACACGTTGTAAATTCACGACTTCTCACATTTATCGTGACTAATTACTTTATTACGTTCGTGATTTAGAGCCGTAATAATGTAATAAGCTGGCATTAAAAAAAAGTTACTGGACGATTAAAAACATCGTCCTGCATGTAATTCTCGATCCATGACAGTGTCCCCCGCAGGAGTTAATAAATGGGCATTTTTCAATTCCTCCCCCCCCCTCCCCCCCACCCCTCCCCCNCTTGTACCTGTTGGAAGCTTCAGGCCATGAAAGCGAACAATAGATGCCAAAGGCTTATTTGGCGTCCGTATTCATGCGAGCAAGTTCTGGACGACACCTCCTGTATCGGATCCTTTATGATGCCGATCACAATGGGTATGGCATGGGCCTCTGAACAAACGGCGTGCCCGGTTTGTCACACCCCCGCCGGGACACTGACACGTGCCCTCCAAAGTTGATATTGGACCAGTCAGGTGGTTCACTTATATGTCTTGTCCATTGTTGAAGGTTGGCTTCAGGCAGAAGGAAGCGGAAGACTCCAGGTTTCCCATCTGGCTATATGAATTCTATGACTGAATGTCTGAATGGATAAAAAAAGATGGCCATCATGTGCGTGACTTCGCTGGCTGTGGACCAGGCCTCCGTGAAATGTCAAAACCGCCTAACTGGCTATTTTGGCCATTTTGATCAGGTGCGGCTGTGGTAGATTTTTTTTTTAAAAGCTACTAGTGGTGGGATATACCGTACCAAAAATGGTGTATGTTGAACTTCATAAAATTTCATGCAGGTCTAGCCCGTTACAGTCAAGTACAAGTGATGGTCATTTACACCTGCACGATACTTTGTATAGAAGTAAATGGTTAAGATTTGAGTGGGACTTGAAGGAAATGGCTAGAAAATTACGCGCCTTAAACATTGTCTAGCAATTTCTGAGCATGAATGAGCGATAAATAATGTTGCTGGGCAGATGATGGGCAATTTCCAGTCGTTTTAGGTTTGCAATTAGCCAATTGCACTTTGCTGACTTTTCTTGCTCAGAGGCGTGGCATGCAATAAAAATGTAATTTCTCCAGCAGTTTCCTGAATCATTCGTCTTTAAAAATAATGCAGAGGTGCACCCAAGTGCAAAAGTGGGTATGCAAATATCAGGTGCACGTCACTCCCCGGGGGGCTAAAATTCCTACTAAAACGGGACTTTTTTTTTTCCTTCGTCGTCGTCTTCTCTCACCATCTGCACATAGCGTGCGTAGGATCGTATACCCATCAAAAGTGCCTTCCTGATTACATAAAGGCGCCGTCCATCCCCAAAAACGCTCGTGGCAGACCAATATTTCTCCATTGCCGTCACGACCACAATAGTCGAACGGACCACACCACCTTTAGCGGTAGAGTGACCAAGTTATTGGCCGGGAATTGAAACTGGATGGCCTTTGACTCCTACACGTATATGATGGGTCAGATGGGTAGTGGGTTAGTGTGGGCCAAAGAGGAATGAACCGGGGGGACAAGTCCACTTTGCTCTAGTGATTTTCTGACTGAGGGGGCGTGAGAAATGGAGTGCCGCCCGCCGTTACTCAAATATCAAGATCGCTTTCGGGGGGGGGACCTCTGGAGTTCATGGTCGTTCAATGAGCGATAAGTATTGCACGTGCGCTGCACTGTACGGAGACGGTTATTCAGTAGCTGCCCCACTTCTTTTTTACAGTTGTCGGAGTAATGATACTTACAAGATCAAGGGCTAGCCGTTAGCTCCACTGACCTGGGGGTGGTCAGGAGACAAACGATGGGGTCAGAAAGATGACCCTCACGAGTGACCTCTTAGATGAGAGAATTATTTGCCCGATTCCGGAGATGTAGGGTTAACTGCTTTCAACTCCCCACAGTTTAGAGTCGGTTTGTTTTCCAGGTTTGGTTTTGTGACCTACCGTGCAAAGTAGGTATGTCTTACAGTAATGGTGTGCCAAATATCGAATGGAAACTGCTATTCGGCATTTTGCGATATATAAAATTGTTGGCCCAAATTGCACGAACAGCGAACGTGAAATTTTGTAATTATTTCATCCGGATGGTTATTATAATAAAAATAATTAAAGTAGGTGTAGTCGGTCTAAATTGCATGTACAGTACTCCAAGCATTGCCTAATAAATTTAGAAATAATTTTGTACGGATGATTATTTTTTTAAATATAACAATACAAGTAGGTGGAGCTGGTTCGTGCAGGACGCCAAGCATTGCCAATAAATTTGGCAATAATATCGTACGGCCGGTTATTTTTGAAGCCATTTGGCATTTTTAGCTAGTATGTCCTGGCATTGAAACAGTGTTGCGTGAACACACGCGTACAATTACCACGTCCATTACACTTTATGCTGCACGCTAGAGCGCGGTCACATCAGATCATTCCACCCCTAGTGCACCGAACTGGTCCATAAATGGGCTCGCAATATTCGGCAAAATTGCGCAAATTCCACGGCACCCTCTGTGATCCGGGCTATTAATCCTTTTCAAGGACGCCGATTTAATTACCGATTTTTGATGGAGGGTAACGGCCACCAGGTTTTCCCGTTAGGTTTTGCGAAACTCCTGAGAAGAATGGATGCACCCAACTTGATGACTTGGCAAATGCCTGAGACTTTTGACGTAACGAGCCAGCCGGAAACAGGACCGTCGTAAAAATTTTGAGCAAAACGCAACAATGGTCAAAGAAGAGTGAAATTGGTTGGTCTGAAAAAAAAAAGATCGCACGGTTTGTTGGATCGAATCGAATCGGTGGATGCTGCTGAGGAACACTTCGGCTGAGAGAGTCCACGGATGTGACCGTCCACGGATGTGACCGTAGCCTCTTAATTAGATAAGAGGAAATCTGCCTAAGTTGCCACCTATTTTTTGTGGGTCTGAGGTTGACGCTCTTTCATCACCTGGGACTGGTGAAGAAAGCATGAAGGATGATTTTGTAAGGAAAATAACAGACACCTTCATCAGGTGTGAAGAGTAGCCGGAGTGAAAGCTATCCAAGGCCGTATAAAACGGATTACACGAACATTTTGGGTCACGTAGGTTGAAGGATGACATAGGGAGTTGACGCTGATTGTGTTATGACGCGGCCTTGACGGAGGCCTCGTGGTGAAGAATTGCTGTTTTGTCGCGATTTTTTTGTGATGGCGGGGGCGGTCGGAAGAATTGGACGCAGTTGAAGGACCTGAATAATATGTCCAGTGGGTCGTGCCTGAGCGCCCTCGTGTGAAGGAACATCTGTTTTGTACGGACTTCCGCGACAATTCCGAAATGGAACGGTTTTCCATCGGACCACTTAGAGGTTGGAACCCATTTTCAGGGTGTTTCAGAAGACAGTGCACAAGTTGACAAAGTGAGCATGGACTGTGAAATATTTCGAGCGGGAAACATCGGTTTTTGGACATCTTGAAGATGGACTTTAAAAAAAAAACTTTTGGTAAAGAGGAAGCTACGATTTAGTCACGTTTTAATTCGCGATTAGTTTTACTTCTCTGACGTGTTACGCGACTAAGGTGCGAAAAAAGTCCATTTGCCAGTCCTTGTGAGAGATAAGCAGCTATGGGCACTTTAGACAAGGGGTCGCCTGAATTACGCCCACTTTCCATTACTTTTATCTCTACTCGTAACATTCTTACAGAAAGCACTTTTCGAGCGGCGCGGAAAAACAATAGGTTAGGTACAAGTGCAGTACAAAAAAAATTATTGCATGACAAGAAACAACGACAGGTCCCGATTACCATCAACTTGTCGATTAATTGGAAGGCAGAAAATATTAGGCGACCCATCATTTTAAAGGATGTAAAAAAAAGGGGTGCGTTTTTTTTTCTACAGAAAACAGGAGGCATTGTTCCCTTCGATTCACCTTTTCAAAGCACTACTGCTTCCCTCGTACACTAATATTATTAATTCCCACCAATCCAAGAAGAGGTCGGCCATCTGGCTCACCTCAAGTAGCCAATGGCCACCGACAATTTTTTTTTTCCATCCTAGCCACCCGGGGACTCCCAAACTCAATAATGTTTCTACTGGAATCCCAGGGGTAATAGAAGGGTCATTGCACTGACTCTAAGGACCATCAAATTTTGGGGGGATATGCTGGTTCATCTACCTTTCATCTTCCACTAGTTTTATCACCCTAACGAGTCTGAAGTGATGGACAAAAACGGAGCAAATTACACAGGAAAAGTGTGCACCCTTCTTTTTTCTACTATCTTTCCAACCCTCCAACTTCAAATGCCGCCATGTACATCCTCATTTTTGTTCCCTCATTAATGACCGATTCTTTTAATTAATCATAATAGCCGACTCCCCACGTGGCTTGATTGTACCTGAGACATTAATAGCTTGAGCATGGATACAAGGGGGGGGGTCTTTTTCTTCAAGTCCGTTACGCCTCTGGGATCTGGAGGAACGTTTCTTTCCACCCTGAGTTACACGCTCCAGAATCCATTTCCAGCCACGTGTAGAGTCTAAGGGACGCATCCTATGACGACTCGACTGAAAATCCGCTTCCGTATGATACGGGCGTAGTGAGAAGATGCGATTTCGAATTAGACAGCCATTTTAAACCGAATCGGTCGAAAAATTAGTGAAATGTTTTCAAACATATATAATTAGGAGAGGTGACTGGCTGCGAGTGGTCATCAAGAGCCTAATGAGACGATGGGAAAATTTGGGACCGGTTCTTATATAAAAAGGTTGATCATGGCAATTAAGGTTGCATCATCACATTTTCGCAAGGTCCGTCCCAAGGTTGTTATATAACGGGGCCTCATGAAAATGGCTTCTTTTGTGTCTGTTTAGCGCCATTTGGTGCGAACTACTCCAAGAGAGCTGAATGGGAATGATGATCATGACACCTGCTGGTAGCACGAACAAGGAGGGGTGAAAGTAAACACACGAAGCACGCCTTGTGATTTACAGCGTGATTCCACCGGTTGGTTGTTCATTCGAGCAGTAAATTCACTGATGCTTTTGTGGATGACTAAAGGACATGTTGAAAAAAAGTGGTGGAATGCAGTGAGAAATCTTATAAGATAAGGGTCTGCAAGTGGCGGTTGTACCCCCTCAAATTTGGTTATAATAAGCCGATTAGGAAATTACACCCCTTCAAACTGGCCTGGTAGCCATTTGCTAGTAGTAATGTGATGACATGCTAAGCGATCGGCTGTACACGCGTAATTGGACACCCCCGAGCAATAGTGATTCCAATCGCTATATGAGAGCATGGTGACCAAATATGGCATGTGCTTTTTAAGAATATTATTATGACTCGAACATGTGCGCACTTACTCTGCGCAGCGTGCGCATACGTTCTGCGCAGGAAGTCTGTCCATGCGCAACACTATCAAGAAAGCATTAGGACATCACCCTCTTTTTTTTGTCATATAAAGTGAGCAACGGCACAGTCGGGACAGTAATCCACGTAGAAATCACGCAATGTTCTTTCCGGCCGCTTCCGCATAAGGTCACCGCACGTGACGCGGCTTCATCTCGCACAAGTCTCCGCAGATTGCGGCGGACGGACCAGGCTTCATCTCGTAGGAATTTTAATTGGAGGATAGCAGAAGACAGAGGAAGGAAATCGACAGGAGTTTTGAGAGAATACGATGTCGGCACTCCCGGAAGAGCCATGACGAATCAGGAATGGTTCATGATAATGATTGGTATAGACAAATGAGGGCTGCTCCTCCAGGATGATTTACGCTCATGGTTTAATGGCCACTGCAAATTACGGTAGCGAACGATAAAATTTTAGGCAAGGCTGCTTTTCTGAAGAGTTATGGCTTGGGTTGGTGAATTTTTACGGATGGACCACGTTGAGGTCTCGTGACCTGACGGTCTCGGAGAAAATTACATGCCGTAATGGATGTTGTCAGAGTTGGCTCATCCTATTATGATTATTTGCGCACGGAGGTGTGGATGCGAGGTGGTAATTTCTCACCAGAATCATGGGATTTTGTGAGCCAAATCTGGGCGCATCTTTGAAGCAGCGGTGCTCCAAGACTCCGACGTGTCTTGTCATCAATCACGCGAATTACATGCAGGTTGCTCTCACGCATACTCAACGCCCCCTCTCAAACTCGGTTTATTAACCTTCCCCGTATGACAGACTGTACCACCATACGGGTTGCACTCTGCTATTTTGGGTGTTTATGTCGGGATATTTGTTTTTTATGGCGGTCGCAAGTGCTGTTGTATGTGGTAACGGGGCACTGCGCATATTTGGCCTGAATACTTCTGTTATTTTCGGCTCGCGGTTGTGTCAACATCTATTGGGACAATATCTTCATTCATGTGTCACCGAAGATTTTTTTAACCGTTTTGCCGTATAGTGTTCACCTTACTGTTAGTGCTGACGGATTGTTTTTGCCACATAATTTGCCCGAGATATGCACATGCTATGCTCTATTGTATGCTGATAAGAATCGCGGCATATTAGGTTAGAAAGAAATGCACGAAAGGCAAGGCCGGTAGCAAACGTGTCCGCCCACGTCTTTCCTGGCATAATCGGATTAGCTTGGCATATTTTCGCGAGAACTACTGTGCATGAGCGAGAGCGTAATTATCCGAAACCGCTTGTCGGCAAGAAGAGGCTTCCGCGGCCTGGAAAGCAAAAGCCCTTGACCCCTTCCACGTCTGACTCCAGGCACGCGTGCGCCTCTCCTCCGACAAAACACACATCAACGTCAGCAACAATGCAACCGTAGGATTGTTGACCCCTTTCAGTGAGAACCAGACGGTCCAGAAAAAAATGCCATCAATCGACTTTTTGTCACCGAACGTGATTCAGTTATTTTTTTTATTTAATAATATTTTTTTGCAATTGTACACTTGAATTTTTGCAGAAGTTTGTATAACCCTACATTTTTAGCGAATATTTTCGAACTGAATGTTATCCTGTGAACCGCAACCAGCCGGACGGGTACGCCCAACTCTTTGCCGTACCGCGAGGATGACACCGTGACACCGCGTTATCACCCTACTAGCCCCTATATCCGTACGTGGCTATAAAGTCCACCTACACGGAAGCTTTATTTTACGTATTACGTGACGGCCAAGCTGAGCAGCAGCTGAGAAAAGCTGTGGGACCGGATTTCTAGTTGGGAATGATGAGGATATACCGTTGGCCCCATGCCCGTTCAGGACCGCCTCATCCCTTTGGTATTTCGGGGGATTTAATTAAGGCTCTTGTCGATTTAGCGTGCGGTTCGACATGCCTTTAGTTTAAGGTTGGGTTTTAAATATTGCGCAAATTTTGAACGGACGATCACGTAATAGAGGATAAGCACATTGAGGTTCCTGGCCTTGCACGAATGGACGCGTTGGCATGCCGCTGGCCGGTTATTAATTTGTTGCGGAGTTTTTTTGCACGGCTTGCATTTTTTAACGTGGGGGTCTTGATGAACACTGTCACTTATGGGTGTGTATGATTATAATGGCGGTGTTGCGTCCATTGTATCACTGTCAGTTGGAATCGGAAGTACCGTGCAGTTGGAATGAATAATAATTGAACCACTTCAGTCCTGGAGTACCCTGTACGATACGCTGAATTGTTCTCCCATGACAAGGATTTACGTGATTAAATTAAAAATCATCCTAATATTAATCAAAAATTGATTGTTCGTAAAGTTCTTAAATATTGAAATGGTCTGCAGTAAGACGAATAAAAAAAAAGTGAAAATTTGGTAAAAATTGGCAATTTTAATTATCTACACCAAGAATGCTAGATATTGCAGGGGTCGAATCAAATATTTTTTGTCCAGGTGCAACTTGTTTTCTTGCAATTATTGGGTTTAACCATGTTTAAAAACAGTGGTTCACTTTGGAGTGCAAATTGCATCCGAATATTTCGACCCCTGTATTGCATATTCAACCACACAGTCAAAATATCAAAAATAGCATATTATTTTTAAAATGATCATTCCCCCAGGTCATCCTCGCACAATTTTCCGCGTGTCCACAATAATTATATGTTGGCAGTAATCCTGGTCACAAGTCACTGGTGTTTGGATCCAATGCACTGTCAAAAATATATCTCCAAAAATCCGAAGGGTGGGTGAGTATAGGGGGTACTCACCAAGTAGTGTGGCAGGGGGTTGCCCTTGGCCTTGTAGTCGTGCTGGAGGTTCCCGAGAGAAGGGTCCTTCCTGGTGGCCGGGCAGACTAACACTGAGAGCGGATTGGCCTTGAACCTGGCTCTTCTTCTGCTTCTTCCCTCTTGCACCTGGCGAGCCTTGACCTTCCCGTCGTCTTCTCTTCCGCACTGCAACCGAGAGCGAAATGGCGAAAGTGATCCTCCTCTCGTCTCTTTTCTTCCCTGAGCCCTGGATGTCTGATGCGTGCAATAACCGCTCAAGAGACTAGAACCGGAGGACTGCAGGAAACAGCTTCTCCGGGGCCCTTCTTCCTCCCGACGCCCTCAAGTTCATTACCAAGGCCGTCTTTCACGGTCCAATGGCCTCCGGGTGCATAAGGACCAGTTTCCGGACGGGGATGCCCTTAACGTGGTCCTTGATGGTAGCTCGGCCGGTCACTTACCTCCTAGCCTCTGATTGGCTGCTTGACTTCCTTAGGCGCTAGTGGTTCCTACCGGTAGAGGCGCCGGGTCCCAGTCGGACGTAGCTGTTGGAATGGTCCGGACATACCTTGTTTGCGGAGTGGTGATAAATCGACTCATCAATCAGCTCGTTAAGGTGGATTAATATGCAGGACTGGATATTTTGTAATTGCTGGTAATTTATTGCAGAGGGGTAATAAATTCGATAGGGGGAAAAACAACGCCTTGTAGCGGTACACAGACTTATTGGCTAAACAGCGGAAATGCGATGAATTAGTCGGCTAATGTGGGTGGGTGACTTTTGACCAAACTGTCGGTAATACTGGTTTCGCTTGGGATGATCTATGACCTCTTTGGCGTAATGACACATTATGAATTATGCGGCTTGGATGGTTAATAGCAATTGTGTACAATCAGGAACATAGTCGTGGAGACGATATTGGATTTTTCTTCCATGCAAATGATGGGCTGATTTTTTTTTTTTTTTTAAATTTTGAGCGAGCTTACTACGAATTCGGGACGTGCTCTGGCGTACACCACCGTATACTTTTAGGTATAGAACTTGTTTGATCTTATGCCTAATTCCATGATTGCGACTGTACATGATGGTACCGGTCCGCTAAGCAAAACAATGGCTATTAGTGGCAGGTGCGATTCCTTCTGGAAGGTTGATGAACACATGCTTGACAAGTCTTTCTCAGGTGCAGTTCCCTCCACTCCTCCTACTGGCCCATCGTGTGAATCTGGAGCCATTACTCTGGACAAAACCTACCGCGATGATCAAATATGCGTGAAGAAACCTGTGTTTGCCGATTTTTCCCATCGTATCTAGTTGCTCATGCGTACGGATCAGTTTTTCAGGGCTGCCAAGATCGGAAGCTGTACCCCGGGGGATAGGGTATCGCACCTTGATAAGCGGTTTTAAACATGAAATAACACGGGTGTCAGATCACACACCTAGAGGCACAATGCATGTGCATGTATGATTACCTGTTTAACTTTTTTTGCGTATAAGTACATGTACGGTACACCTATACGTTATACTTAATTTTGGGTGGAAAAAAAGTGCGAATTGCTTCAGGGTTACTATAACTGCGGAAAGCGGGACAAACCAGTTATTTGATTCTCAAATAGTTGATAAGCCATAGAGGGCAAAAAGGTGCCAAAAAATAACCGTCTGGGTTGAGCATATACGGTCGCACTCGGCCGGCTGCGCGCAACCTTTTCCAGAATTTATAGCCTTTTCGCTCAATTTGCCCATCCTCGGTTGATAAATGATAGGCCAGCACCACGTGGGGTATAAAAACCTAGAGCGAGAACATGTACGTAGATAAAAAAAATGTTCTGCCATTAACAGAGTGAGAAATTAGATCCGCGAGCCAAAGGGTATTATTAGCCTAGATCGGGAAGAAATATAACTCGAGCTGCCATTGCCCTTCGGTACATCGCAAAGGGTTTTTCGCAAGGTTGAACCGCCGGATCTAGTCATCAGCATCCTGCATGAAAAAGGTGATGCCCCCGGACGTACCAGTGAGCTAATACACTGAAAATTGTGATAAGAACGGACACGACATTTGGCTGCCGGTCAATTGCCTGCGGTGACATTTGATGATGATGTCAAGTACGGGCGACTCAATCTGGAGGGTGATGGTGCATATCTTGTACGTTTCAGCACCGTTACCCTAGTAAGTGACAGTGGGTGGGGTGTACCTACTTCACCTACCGTCTATTGAAATGTAATGAACCACCCTGCTCATGAATTTTTGTCACAATTCGGCCCTTGTGCGCCGGTACATAGGAAGTCAGTAGCTGTCTGCAGCATCATCCCAATTGGGTACGGCCTGGTGATGCTGCACATTTTCGTAGGGAAATGAGGTTTGTCTTGCTGGAGATTGAGCGATCCGTTTCGTATCGGTCGATCGTGCAGTTGCCGGTGGTCATCTGATAATATTTGGGCACGAGGTTGAACGGAAGTTGTACGTTTCTGGTGCAGACGGAGATGTGAGTCATCTGTGCTCGGATACCTGCTACACGTTCTGGCGACGACGGATTTGCTCTCTCAGCCACGCATTGCAGTCGCCGTTACTCTCGCTTTTTCATATTCCGGGCCATATGGACGAACAATGCTGCATCTCGGTATATCGCAGTATAGTCTGGCACCTAATTATTATTATTGAGATCACTGTACCGGACAGTTTTTTTTTGTACAATATTCCGTGTGGTTATGCACATATTCCGGTACTATCCACATATTAAAAACGCGCGCACATTTTGTCCAGACTTCCGCCGACAAGTCATGGGAATCGGGGTACGGTGTCCTCACCGATAGTCCCAGATTGTGGGAAGGAATTCGGTGTGTGTCGTACATAAACATGCCTTAATCTGATTCAATTATGTAACATCCCGGCTGGTGGCGGAAGTTGTACATAGATGATTATAGCGCATTAACAGCTGCTGTGTGTGAGACGAACTCATCGCAAAAAAAAAATGGCAATAACAGTTACGTTCGGATCCCAATGCTCAGCCGGCCGTTTAATTTCCATGTAAATCTGTAGCAACGTTACTCAGAGGGGTAATATCTCACTTTTTCCGAGAGTCATATATCTAGAAAAGGCGAAGGCGTGAGAGACGGTCAGTCTGGCCAGTCTTCATTTCCAAACGAGTACTCAAGCGTGCAGCAAAAATTTTCATCTGGAATCGCAAATTAACGGGGAAAACGTGGGAAAAGATAAGGTTTTCGGAACATTATTTCCTGATTAGCTTAATCGTTACAGAGCCGTCGAACAAAAGGAGCGATGCCATCTTGGCATATGGAGCCAGTGATTTATGCCCACCCGTGATGACTCCGCCTTCTTCATTCAGACGAACAGGAATTCACGTTTGACCGAATTGCTTTCGACCGAATTGTTACTTAATGTTTGGAAATTGCATAGTTTTAAAAAAATATCGGAGTTAATTCACAGTATTTAAAATTGTTTCAGTTATAAACAGCGTGTAACATAATGATTATTTTGTATCTAAAATATTTAGAGTATTCGGTGCGAGGCAATTCGGCGCAAGGGTCTCGAACCGGCGAAATTTTATGGTCATGCTTGTTTGACCTGTCCCAGCTGGATACAGGACATTGGGTCGAGTGGCCATGAGTGCGTGCTGCTGCACCCATCTGAAATGACCCGTATTTTCTTCTTCTTCTTCTTCCATTTCCGTAAGAAATCCTGTTGCCATCTTTTGAGAAGGGAGGCAGTACCGTGAACTGTTTGGGATCCGTACTTTTTTGAGCAGCACACGCAGACAGGACTGCTGGGGTTGAGCACCTTGTGTTTCTAGACAGGAATGTGAAAAAAATTCACCGTAACCGAATTTGGGAACATGGCCCGTTTGAATGTTTTGTACGACGGGATGAATTGCCCGCTAATTTCGGCTGGTCGTGTTCGGAAGGCTGCTTTTCTCGCTGGGAGTGAGTCGTGGCGAAAATTACGTAGTTCGGGGCGGATGGTCGTGGCCGAAGCTGTATTTTTGCATAATGTGATGGAACATATAACTGACAAAAATGTGCTGGATACCAATCATAACAGCTGGAATTTTTAGTACTCAATTTTACTGGAGGATATGGTCGGACTCTCAACTTTGGGGGTCCGGGGTTCGTTATCCGATCCGGGCACATGATATTTTTTTACGTGAGAAAGATTTGGGTTGTTCCTCTGCAGTACATCGTATGTGGTTTCCTTCCATGTCAGAAAAAAGTTACTGGAGCGAATGTGACATGCGTACCATACTGGCATATACTGCACATATCTGTAGCTATTAAAAAATAATTGTGAGGGCCGCTGCGAAATGGCCTCGAGATTAATTTTCACGCAAATTTTGCCTGATCAGTGGCCATACTATTTGTGAAATTTATAGACCCATAAAAATGTTTATGTTCAACAGATACATTGTGTTTGTACGAAATTTTCCAAATTTTATCTCAAGATTTCTCAAGTGAAAATTGCTGATCCTCAGCAGTAGTCGAGACCTTTCAGGATCAAAATGAGGATCAGATAAGAAGCTGCTGGCGTCCCATCTTCCTGTGGCTTGTAGATTTCCACTGGGTGTTATCATAGGCCAGTTCCCTTTAAAGTTTCACGCCTTTTTGCGCGGCTCAGTGAGGAAGGAGCCCGTTAGGAGGAGCAGTTTGGCTCATCCAGGGTGAGCGGGGTCACCTACGCGCCTCACGTGTCCTTCCTTCCTGTTTAATAATATTATCCAAGCAACATAATTTTCAGGATGGATATGGACATGCGTAGGCGTAACCTGTGAGGGATTGTGTTTCAGCACATTTCCAAAGACAGCGATGTGTGCCTCAATCTTTCCACCGCGCCGCCCGACACTGACCCCCATTAACTCGGCGTCATTACCGTTGCACATGATTCCACCACTGGAATTGTAAGCCATTGCGGTATTCCCCGTCCTCTACTATTACACAACCTGTGGGAGCTGGTCCACAGCACGACACTCGGCGTTGCTGTAATGACGCCGCCGCGCGCCGATGCTGGGCGTCCAAAGCCGCATATGCAACAGCTGCATTTATTGTTGACTGTATGTAATTTATGCTGATTTTGACAATGTAGATACGGCATTTTCCCGGACCACAGTAGCGATGGCAATGACATCTGCGATACTGCTTTTCATTAGTCGGGCGATAGACTTCCTGCTTCCCAAGCAGTCCGTGGGAAGGAAATGCCTGTGTGCGCCTCTTCTGCAGTGGGCTTGAAGATGGCCAGCCGTTGTCTGGAGGTAATGAGGCCTCCTCCAACCCGTTTGCCGGAATGGTCACTCGGGCTGACCCGAAGGTCCTTTAATTCCCGTTGGCCACAAGCTCATCTCTCCTATCCATCCATCTATCCGTCCTCTGGGTATATAGTGGGGGCGTCTGAGGAGCGTGCCTGTTCATTCGCTTCGCCTCAAGGGCGAAGGCAGGTTTCAGGACAGATTATGGGCCCATCCGGAAGGGTCAGCACTCGGGTAATATCCACTTGAGGTCGGGAACAGCGGGTGTCAACACCTACGAAAGTTGCATGATTAATGTATCGTTGGATATTCCATTGGAGCACCTACTCAGTGCTTCCTGGTAAATTACATAATTGTAGGCCCGCGACGGCCTTGCCCTGGGTGGAAGGGTGACAGGTGACTTTAGGCTGCTGACATCTGACCCCGCCCTTTCCTCGTAGGGGGAAGTATATCCTGGCTGTTCCTCTGGCTCGGAAAGATCACTGCCAGCCTCGGCATCCATGACACCATATCGCGACTCATGGCAGTTCTCCCCCATGACGTGCGTGTAATTTTCTGCATCGCCCCGCCGCTACAACTCACATGTGTGTCATGCCTAGGGTTGTTATTCCGGCGATACGTTCGTCGTGTGTGTAATATGAGAAGGCGGGGTCACCTACGTGCCCTGTGTTATCAACACCCACCAGGAGAGCGGACAGTCTTAAAACGTCTTACTGCACAATGAGCTATTGCTGGCTTGTCAAACTCTATAGGGTTGTATTGTCCCATTGTTGGACAAATACACTTCCTGAGTACAAATCGAAAGGTCGGACCTGCCCAAGGGGAAGGTCAACTAGGAGAAATTGCTCCTCGCCAGCATGGCAATTTTTACCACTCTAAACGGGGTAATTGTTATGATGCCACGAAGACTTGTTATTGCATGGTTGGGAGCCTAGGACGAGTGATAAGACCACTCGCGAGTCCAAGTTCGACGCACTTCACGGCCACAATGCCATGTTTTTGGGAGGACTTGTTCAGTTGGCGCAGACTTGTTGGCGCCATGCTCGATGCCGTTACTGTCCACGGGTCGGGTCACATGTCACCTGCCTCGAATGGAGATGTAAACGACATTTTTGAACATACGACATTCCATATTTTAAAATTATTATGTGTACGGATGGCACTGCGGACGCTGCGGGATGGCTCTGATGATTTGCTGACTTACTGTGAGAGAAGCTATAAATTTGATGGAACATCATATTTCATCACTTCGAGTTTTTTTATGATTTTTGCGAATGTTCCTGGCAAAAATTGTGCGAATCGGACGATAACGAACGCTCCTGCCCCTGATGGTTTTTACAGTGGAGGAACGTAACTGTATTGAGACCGTGGGTTCTCAGAGGATGCGGCTGGAAGTGTTCCCAGGGCCTTTCCTGCACCCCGTCGGAAACGTGGATAGGCTTTGATCAGGGGTAAACCGACGGACATCCTCCCCTTTTGGTTACCCAGGTCTGGGCGCCAGACTCTTCTTACGTCACGTCGATACGTGCGTGGAAAGTGAGAGTAACGTGGAAAGATTTGACCACTGGCGTTCACCACCAAAGGCTCGAGATTCGGATTTCTTCTTTTGGAGGCGGTGACCCGCGACGGTTCTCATCAAATTAGTGCGGGGATCGGCATTTTATACGGTGATGTCAGACGCCCTTTTGTGGCTTTTGTCACGTAATCATAAAATTGCTTGACGCCAGATATGATACGAACGGGCTGTGTAGCGGGTTTGGTATTTATATTTGCTGAAAAATCCGAATTCGCCGATACATCTGGCGCAATAATTGAATCCGATGTCCCGTAAGTCAGCACCGGGAATTTTCCATGCTTCAGTTATACTGTCACCTGCTGCTATAGGAAGCAATAATCATATTCAATGGAGGCGGAACATTTTAGCACCTCTTCCGCCTTATACACAAGGAGCATCGAGCAATATTGTTCCAATTATTTAATTATACTTGCAACACTCTCACTCTCAGTCTGATTCAACATGACCCTTCGCACAAGAAAGAGAACCGGCCCTGCTCAGAATAGATCCCACGGAGTCACCAGCTGATTCATTATTCCCCATTAATGCGATCGGGTGCAGCGAGCGCATTGATAGGAGGAATGAGATGTGATGAACACTCAGGAGCGGTAACAATCGGGCACGTCGCACGGTCCGTTGATGAGTCGCCCTTTGCCGAGCCTGATACAATGCGTGGCACTCATAATGGATCCGATCTCCTTTTGTGGCCGAAGAATAAGGCGGGTAGGGCTGGAAGAAGAAGAAGAAAAAAAGGAGTTGGACAAAGTGTCCGAGGTCTGCCTCGCACCCTCCTGGTCTTCTCGGTGGGAGGCCCTTTTGACCATACATAGAGCTACAAGAGGAGTTGTTTCCAGGATGGTTACCACGCTCGTGATGGCATCCCGGCTGGGGCAAAGGTCGGCCGGGAGAGGCGTTCACCCGAAACCAGAAGACCAATGTCCCGGAGGAGCGATAATGTGATGTGCATATGTCAATACACACCTGTCGCGGTCGGTGAAGCATACGAGCGATAATTGGCCGTACAGTGCTGGACATTTATTCCGTCATACTGCTACCGACATTTTCCGATGCGGCAGACATGCAAATGGAAGTGATAGAAGCCGTGCGAATAAGAAATGGTAGACCTTGGGTGACGTCACTGGCTAGGGACAAGCCTTTTCTTCATTGCCCCCCAGCCGGTGACGTTAGTCAAGGCCTACATCTTCTTACTCGCACGGCTCACACTTTGATTTGCACTTCTGCCGCAATGTCGCTAGCAGTAGGGCGAGATTATTGTCCAACACTGTACAGGTCATGATACGAGCAGTTGACCCCAACCATCACTCGGACACTGCCGAAAAAGGTGGTTCCCAACACTTACCGCTAAGGCGGTCAAAAAGGGCTGAGTCAGGTGCGCAAGAAACGAGTCCAACGGGTCCATGGGAAGGAACCGACGGGCTTGTCTTTCTTCCCCTGTATTCTTGTACAGTCTATTGGACAAAAGCTAGAGGTGTCGCTCTAGGCGTCGATTTGCGCTCCATCGCCCCTTCCTGCCCCCCATTCAAGCTGCACAGTTAGCAGAAATTTTTTGGACTCCTGATTAAGTGAAAGCAGGCACGAACTTTCAGAACCCTAATAGATGGCGGCCGTTAGATGCTTTTCTAACATATGAGAGTGCACCAGGTTTTTGCCAGACTCCTGATTTGGCTTCCCGCAGAGGCATACCCAGAGGCATTCAATCTATTCCTTCCTGAAAACGGAGCCAACTGACGGAAACTTGCATGTCCATCACTTATCAGTTGGCATTCTGGACACTTTGGATGCGACAAACCCGCCACAGTCCGCTTGCACAACCGTTGCATCTTGTAAGTGTGAGAAAGGTTCCGGTCAAGGATGTCCTCATGCGCACTACCGGTCGCATCCTGGTGCGTATATGCAACGCACGCAGGATGACTCTCGTTGCATACGCTTCCTTGAGAACCAAGAGTTGTAAAAGGTATCGGACCATAAGGTTATGCGACGATTTGGTTCAGATTCTCACGCATGCGAGGAAGCAAATAGTCCATTTCCAGAATAATTAACAGGAGGCATAAATCTTTTGGGTAATTGCACATTTTTTTTACTTTAGTTTGCGCCCGTGACATAACATTGAGAGCGATACTATCCTTTCTCGTGTCCGCCATTACAATGCAAATTATTCTGGTATTTATTAGCAATGAAAGCGGTAGTTAATGCTGAGTCGTGAAGTGTGGGAGGAGGTAAGTGACGTCCAATAGTAAGTTGCAATTTGCGTTACGAGCTTGTTGTTGAAAGTACGGTGTTCGACACTTCGATATCGACATATTATTTTGAGCAAACTAATTGGTACATATTTACATTTTTCTAAGTGATATGAACTAAGACCATGAGGAGATGCTCCAAGACGCGAGCCAGTGGAAAGGACTTTCTCACACTGCTTTTCCATACAGCCATTTTTCCAGCATGTCTTAACCGACTTACCGAGGATAATGCGCTCAGTGCCACTTTGGTGGTACGTGGTTGCCCACGTCGCCATCAATTGGAACAGTCGCCGAGCTGGGAAGGGCTTATTCCATCAGGAACCAAATTTCTCACTCGTGACCGCATCAAATGCGGATCTGTTTGAGAAATCAATGAGGAAGAGTGAGAACCGCCCCAAAATTGTGAGCTGTTTTTTTGTAGAGCTGCTATTAGGGGTTAATAGAGAATTTTTGGGGCTGTTTGGTACCATTCACGTATCCGTGAGCACGGCAATGAGAAAACGCAACGCATAGGAATTCGAACCACTTTTTTTTGTGTGTGTATCTTCTGGCAAGGCCACCATGGTGATTGAGACACGCAGTGAAAATTGTGCCTTAAAAGCCTATCCTTTTTGTACATAAAATTTTTGGCGGCGTCATTACTGCGAGATCGAGCTTTAAAATCCCCTGAAGCTTAACGTAATGAACGAATTTTGCCGGCAAAGGCAATATCAATTTGCGTGCAATTCATAAATTCTGTCCGAGGACTTCCTCTTGTAACTGCCAGGATCCGTACTGCTTCCTAGAGAAATAATAATCTATACTTCTAGTTACTTCCTCATTGCTGCGGGATAATTAATTGGACGATATAAATTCAAGCACGAGCCTTTTGGCTTATCACAGTTCACGAGCCCAATTTCCATATACGTTACAGTTGCCTTAAGGGGCTTCTGAAAAATATTGTATTTGCTTGCATAATCAGCACACCCGCGATTTATGATGGTAATGTTTCGTGGCCATATTTGGGTAAATTTGGAGGAAATTTCGCAGACTAAATTGACGTGGCATGAGCTAATTGTTTCAATGCAATCTCATAGTGTGGTTTCCGCTTTCTATTTGACTGTCACTCTAGGTTGCTATTAAAATAAAAGCACAGACATGGGAAACATTTTTGTGGTGGAATCCGCCGTTTCGTATATAAGGAACAATTGCTTAATTACCATTACTGTCAGTTTTGATGCAGTTTTTTTCCCCGAGGAAGTTAAAAAATCTCATGGATTTTTTTTTTTGCGAATATGATTCTCAGCTTGTCAGACTCTTGAGAAAATTTTGGCACTTTCTACACTTTCGGGAGAGCAGATTTTTTTTCTGATATTTAAATGCGATTAGGTGCCGATTGGTGGACCCCACCGACAACGACACTCGTATGAACCCAGCTGACTTGCCATTTTCCCAACAGTCCTTGACAATAATAACTTTGTGGTGAAGGTCGCACACGCCGCAAATTTTCAATGATGGTCACGTCCGGCAAGGACATAGATCAAGTCTGGCCCGTCTTAAATATGTCCGGAGCCTAAACAGATTGGTAGCCGTCGGGGCCACATCTGCGGGGCATCCCGGGTGTTTACGGAACCCATTTGCAGAGACGAGGCTCCATAGTCGGAGACAACGACCTCCGGCCACGATTTACCCCCGGCAGGCACACCTTTTGCACAAGAAGTGGAGGCTTAATTGTGGCAGAGGCTCACTTCCCATTTCCATGCAATTACCAACTGCAATGGGGCAGGCAGGTGAAGGCACCAGACTCACTCTCATTATCTTGATGGGGAGAAAGATATTTTTTTTAAAGACGTCTTATAAGGCCGTTTCCGGTTTACATGAGAATTCTGAGCATTTGGCGTGCTGGGTGTTGTGGCGCCAGGTTTGAATGTTGGTAGAATTTTTGCAAAGTCTGACCAGATGGAAGTTTTATTGCGGTCGTATAGAGCGGAGATTGAAAATTGCAGAGATTTTTTTTTTGTTGGCTCCCACATTGCTTGCGTAATCTGTTTCGCAGAACAAAAGGAATGGAAGATTCGCACGTCTAGTTTGGCGGTAACAATAGGAATTCCTGACCGGCTTACGTATAGGAGCAGCGGTTGAGGGTGATCTGAAGAGTGGAATTCCAACAGCGGGGATTTTGGGCTTGATAGTGGAGTAATTTCATTGACACTATCTCTGTACAGTTTGTCATAATTCGCGGGGGCGGAGTGTGTACTGAGACGTCAATGCTAGAAGAGGAAGATAATTGATTTCAACTTTCTAAATTGTTTTAAGCGGTTTGAACTTTCCGTTTTAAGTATCATCCTATTTGGGAAAAATTTCGATTTCAATTGACTCGGCAATTTAATAACTTCATAACAGTTTAAAATTTCGATATAAAATAGGACACATATGCCAGTTAGCACTTACGGGAATAGTAAAAAGAGCTTAAATTAATTTCCACGTCTATTTTTTTAATTTAGAGAAAATGGAGCATTGTTGCGAGTACAGTATTCCATAAAGTGCAGATCATCGGGCAGCATGATTGTATCGGTTTGACTTGTTAAATGCATAGCCCGTTACCATCCTGCTGAAAGCCGAAGAGGTCTCTAAGTGGCAGAAATGGAGTTGGTTCGGGACAATATTAACGAGCGCGTATTGTTGATTTCCTTTAGAGAGAAGCACTCTTTGCTTACAGTTACGCGCAGGTATTGTCCAATGATGAAGACTCTGAATCGGATAAAGACCGGATGTGACGTCGAGACCGTATTTGCATGTGAAGAAATTGTAGGCGTTTTTTTTTCCCCTTTTTGAAGAAGCTTGTAACGGGAATGGCTTCTCGATCCGCCTTGTTTATATTCTAAGAAATTTTTGCCTGTTACAGGCCTTGATTCAGCACATTTTTCTCGTGATGGATATTGGATATGGTGGACAATAGCATCACCTTGTAGCCTCGATTTCACACAAAAAGACCACGAAGAGGTACAGTTGAATGTCGGTAACGCGACCCTGATGACGGCGAGAGATTTTTGTGTCCGAAAGTAGGTTGTAAGGAAGCGCAAACTTAGCAAAAAAACTGGATGGACCTTGGTTTTTCGCAAGTGCAAAAAATTATATCAAGTTCGCCATTCCACGTGTGTGCCCCACACACTCTCATCAGTTCACATTCTCACAAAATAGTAACGGAGTGCAGGACAGGTCACCTGTCTGACAAAAAATTACAAGCTAATTACATTAGGAGACAACATTATAAAAAACATGGTCGCCCAAGCGAGCCATGGAAGTTCCGGCAACAGGTAATTCATATTTTAAAAAACACTTGGTTCCTCAGCTAGGTCTCACACATGATTCTTAGGTTGTGAAAGAGAATGTTGAGTGGTTTGTATGCAAACTACGCACGGTCACACAATCCTCGTTATCTCCTTTTTTTTCCAGCTTGATATGCCGAAACGAAGGCTTTCAAAGAGGCGGAAGTACTTTATTGCAGAAACGCAGGCATTGCCTTCATTAATTGCCAGCTTCAACAATCCTAGAAACGGCTTATGCATGTTTACACCCGGTATATAAGTTTGGGGTAAAACCCACCAGTAATTTAGTGAGTGACATTATCTAGCTACCGTGAATCCGGAAGATGCGGAGGAAGCATCTGTGGAAGATGCGACAGTCTCGGATTATTTATTTACATGTTTTTTTTTTGCGTTGCGGTATTTCTAGTTGGAATTATAACGGCTGTTACTTCCTGCCCAAAATCCGTGCGGAAGTTCGTTATTTTTGGGTGGGTAAAGCCGGAAGTGCAGGGGGTTTGTTAAATTGTTTTATAACTGCATACTGGTTATACCGAGCGTGCCGCTCGGTAGGCATAAATATTCGGTCTCGTTACGATTGGCACACTCGCTGTTTTCGGTGGCAGTGCACCGAATCACGAGTCGGCGACATGAAAGCGATGAAACCGGATCGCCATGGGACAACTTTATGACAAGCGTCACTTCTTCTGGGGGTTTTGTACACGCCGAAAAATGTTGGCGAAAAACTAATGATGGGGTCCGGTGTCGGCAAGCTGTCGACCATTTTCGGAAGTGACAGGGATTTTGGGAAGCCGGCTTCCTGGCGCCGGTACAACAAAGAGCGGTTTTTCATCCGGAGATTTATACGGGGGGATTAATGTCGGTTTAGAGCCTAATTTATATTAGTTTTATTTTGTAATAATCTGGTGGCAGGAGGCGGATGGGTATTTTTAAGCTGCAACCTGTCCAGGTAATACACATGCACTCCCCGGGGGCACTGCCACTGTCAGGGATATGCTGGTGTGTATATTGCTTTTAGATTGGTGCAAGGACCTCCCTCTAAAAAAAATTAATTTAAAAAAATATTAAGCTCATAATCTTTCCCACAGGTATTTCCCAATCTGAATATCAAAGGTGAAAAGGTCCACTCCTACCCCACACCTTTTTTATGAAGATCCTAATGAAGTTGTCCGCATATATAGCCCAAAGGCGTCTACGATACCATCACGATAATACATCCCTCTATTGTTGATCTCGAAAAGTGTCGAAAAGGATTCTGGAGTTATGTCCCAGCTTCGATGAAGGAAATGCATCCGGTTTAAAACCCCTTCCATATCTCGTCATGCTTACCTGACCACCACTTCCCTGCTTGCTCCGTGGCAGTTACCTTCGCGTGCTACCTTCAACGTTAATGAGCCTTATTAATTAGCGCCCGTCGTTGAGAAAAGAGGAGTGACACTCGCGACGCGTGGCAGGACACTCAAACAGCAGCAGTCATAACCACGGGAAAAATAATACCGCTGGTATTTTACGTTTCAGAAAAAAAGAAAATATCACGTGGCAATTAGCGGGCGGAAATTTTCCGGGGAGAGCTTGAGGGCTCCCGGAGGAATCACGAGGATCAAATAAAGAACTGCGAAACCGTTGGTTCCCGTTGCCCTGTGGCAACCCCTCACGCAGTTTCCTAGGGTCGAAAGTTCCTCTTCTTTTCGTACAGCAAGGGGGGTTTCGCTTTCGATTTTTTACGGAAATCAGTCCGCTGTCGGATCCTAAAATGAGCGTGAAATTAGCTCACCTGACATTGATGGTGATGGGTACGTCAACGAGCATGTTGTGTAACTAGATGCTGGTAATCTGCTCAAATATCGAAAAACCTGTACGGAAATGCACGTATCATATCGAATTGTACGTTCACAGTAGGTGCGGTGCGGCCGAGGTTTTAAAACCCTGTTATTCAGCCGGCCATTTAATTCAGCGTGCTAATTCATAGCGTTTCGCTCCACTTCCGCCTTTTTTCGGCGTGTCCTTGTACCTACCGTCCTCTAGATGTCAATGCACTCGAACCATTTAAGAAGGCGCCTATTTTTGAAATGATGACGCCACAGTCGCGGCCTCCTTCACTTGGCGACAAATGACTGTCCGGATATCTGGCCGTAAACATCATCGTTGGCAGTAGGAATCTTCCGCGTGTTGTTGGCGAGTCTGCTGCTTCTCGGCGGAAGGCGACATGGAAGACTTTGCACGCCATTTCCTTTGGGAAGGAGAGGGAAAGTTGTCTCGCACCCGAGCATGCAAATGCATTCAAGAGAAAGAGGGGTGTGAGGAGGTGGATCGGAGCTTTTGGAAGGGGTGTGCAATTTGGTTGTTGGATCATAATGCCGACGCGGAAATGCGAAGCATTTAAGGAGATTGGAGGCGGAAGATGGTATGCACGGAATTTGCTCTAAAGATTGCCAATACAATAATAAAGTTGTTGGGTGGAGTTGCGGAAATTACGTCATCAGATCAAACAAGTCCGGATCCTTAGATTAGATTTTATTATGATAACTAAGGGACGTAACCTGCAATTTCGTCACCTCTTCCACTTCCTTATGGACATGTGAAACGTATTGTGATATGCAGAAGCGTATCCAGTGGGAGGCATAATTTTATTTCTATGTACATTTCTAAGGACGCCGCCATAAAAGACAAATTGAATACCCAGATTCATAACTAGTCTTGTCAGTGATGTCCATCCCGCCTGTCGAATATGTCAAAAGCAGTTAACCTCTCTCACGCATTGCTTAAAATTCCTGCACACTTTGTCAACAGAAAATCATGGCGGGCCTATAAAACTTCAGGTCCGTATATGGGAGAATCCCAGACTGGCATTTAGTGCTTGGCGGTCACGCGTTGAATTCGATCCGGCAATAATATTTCTGAGACTTGCCCCGTACGGGTGGTCCCTTAAAAGGCCAATGACGATTACACACGATGCCTCCCATTTCCACAGAAAAATGGTATAGGAAACCGGCCACCCACTCCTTATATGCTGACTTCCGTTCATATATAACCCGATATAAAGTCGTATGGGCGTACAGTGTGTGAGGACCAATAAGCCAGAAGGCGTGACGCATACCTTTAACCGAAGGGGAGGTTGGTTCATTAGGAGGCTACCGGATTTATTGTTCAGCCAGCGTGCAATCAGCTGACAGCCAAATTGGGGCTTGACAGCTCCTGGGCGCCGCCATCTTTTTTTTTCAAGTATATTCCACAGAACATGGGGAAAAATGAGGCGTTGTAATAATTGACAAGCGTGAAGGCTGCTCTGAATTACTTGCAAAATTAGCGGATGGACTAGGAAGTTAGTACGTGTGGGCGTAATGCTTGCAGGTCAGTTCAACACAGGGGCGCGTTGAAAAGGGCAAAAGTGCCCCGAAGAAGAGCCTCTCGTGCTCAAAGTCTTGTAGCGGGCCTGTCAAGTGTGAACTCAAGGTGGGGTCTTCGTATAACTGTTGTGAGTTATAATTTGATATGCAGGTGGGGGCTTTGCAGTGCCTTATTGGATCACAGACCGGTACCAGTAGTATGCGAATGTGACACCATGCAGGCATGGGCTAAAATGGTAGGGCGTAGGCCGCAAGTGCGTTTCTCGCCCTGTCTTTTCCTGCACAGGATTGTTGGGTTTGAATCGCGTATTAGATGACTGCATCGACAGAACAGAGGATGTCATCATATAGGTACCAAGTGTCGCTTAGCCCTGGCGGCATAGACGTGATGTTAGATTGCGCGTACGGTTTGTAATTGCGGATGATCACTTTCAATGAGGTTAACAGGACTTAATCCACAGGCAGCGAAAGTTGCGGAGGCAGGCCAAGATGTGTAATTACACACGATTGCACGCTACCATTTGGTAACTACTTTTGGAACCTCCGTTACTCAAACTGATTCCGGTCCTTTCTGGACGGGCTAATTCAATATTGCGCTATCACAATGCGGGCTTGTGAAGGTGATGGATGTCGCACTAGGCTTAAAAGTGAGACTGGTCAGCATTTACCTGGCCGTATAACTTAATCCGTCGTCTGTTATTACTCGCTTCTACATGAATAGCGGGCATGGCTTATGACAGGAAGACGGACTGTCTTATGTAGAAGGAATGCGACCTAGGAGGGGGGTGTAAAAGACAGAATCATTACTCTTCGGGGATAGAAAGAGATAAACGAAGAGTATTCAATCGGATTATATGTCGTGACGAGTTTGAAAAAAAAAACCGGGTTTAAAACAAGAGCTTCCGAATGGGATTTGTGGTTACTGAGAAGCGGTTTTTCCGCCAAGGGAATGAACGCATCATCAGGTGCACGTGTGCTGCATAACTGCGGATTCGATGGGAAATGTGAGATGAGCCGAAGAGGGAGACAAATTTCCGCTATCGATAATGTTGGGAAAAGACAAGGGATTTGTGGTTGGACACCCGGAAAGATTCACAATTACCAAAAAATGGTGTGGACAATTTTTTGGGAGAGGAAAATGTGATATATTAGTGAAGTGGTTTTTCACTTAGTGACAATTGATTCGATGAAAAAATGTATTTGTTTGTCACCGGTTCAATCAACCCTGCCATCTTGTTAGGAGGACTTTGACCTAATATGGCCGATCCGTACAACGCCTCGCAACAAATCTTTTTTCGCTGCTCGTTCATGGTAATCATCGTCGTGCTTTAACGAAATTAGGGCTGGTTTTGGTAATAAATGAGCTCGCACGGACTCCTCGCATAGGTCATCTGGAAACGGGCCATTGTTTCCATGTGTAATTCGCCAGGGCAATCTTGCCCACACTGGTGTTCACCACCCTATTCTTGCCAAGTAATGAGGTATAGCCTCTGGCTACAATCGAAGCATGGAGGGGGAAATTGTTTTATTTTCTGCCCTTCTGATGTCATTTCGACCGTTAGTCTAATTAACAAAAAAAAATGCACATATGCAAATCGGATCAGAGTGAATAACCTTTGGACATATTGGTACAAATATCTCCTTTGTGGACCACCCTGTGGATGAACTCTGGAGTGGTCAGCAGGTGGATTTCCATAGCTCACGAGTCCAATGCACCCGACACGACCCCTTCGTTATGCAACCCATGGTCTGACAGATTCCCAGCAGGGCCCAACCAGCAACAGGTTCAGATTTGGTCGAAAGAAAAAAGAATTTTTTGGGCGAATGGGGTGGGGGTTTTTGGTGGAGGGCAGGTGACCCTCTCCGAATGCATTCTTTCTAATCAGCCCATTGTGCTGCTTCGGTCTTGGACTCTGCCGGCGTGACTTCCTGGCGTGATTTTTAAGTAAAGCACGCACGTGCTAAGGGTTTTAAAAACGTTTGCGAGACTAGATACATACAGGGTGGAACATACAAAAAAAAAATTTTTTTTCTTCGAAAGGTGCTCTCATGGGATGTGCATTGTTTTCGGCCTGCAGCGGTATGGAATTAGATTGTCTAATACAAGGGTTGCGAATTTTTGATCATTCGTTGGATTACGGCTGTGAACATTGTCTAACGAGATGCGGTGCCACGTAAAGTAAATTCGGGAGCCCTTAGCACCTTTAGGGTCTAATTGTATGTGAGAACCCAATTCTTTGCCACCCACATACGTGTGAACGTATCGGGTCCTTGTAGCCGCTCAACGAATGCAAATCCTGGTTTTAATTAAGGCCGCTAATTAGTCGCATTTTTGCCAAAATAAATCCCGGAACCGTGTAACCCATATCGTAAAACCAATAGTAAAAATGTTACGTCGCGGGTTTTTTTTTCATCAAAAAAAGCGAAAGTGCTCGTAAAATTGGCAAATTGACATCCGGGGGCACCTTAATAAGTACTTCCCAGCAGGTAAGATGCGAAGGGGGCGGGAACGGAAAATGATGTCATTCGAAGTGATCAAGAGGGGGTGTTTTATCCGTCTATTGTTGTTGAGCTATCAGAGTCATCAGGTCGGATTGTTTGGGAAGGTCAAAATCACGTGCCTTTGTTTCCATATAATCCGGGTGCACCTTGTAATTAGAAGTGGGAGGTTGCATTCCTGTGCTACTTTCGGACGACTAATTGTGTCGTAATTGTCCGGATTTTAAGCCGCGTCCGGGAAGTCCGCCATTTTAAATCTACTTACAGTATATATGGGAAAGTTTGCATTCATACGACTGTAAACATTTCTGAAATTTGTATGATACTTTTGAAAAAAAATATAAACGGGCGTGACCTGCTGGGTCATCGAACCGCCTTTTGTACCCAGAACCTAACATTAGCGTCACTATGTACCTTCCGTATGTCGGCTTGTTCTGACCATAATTCCTTCTCACCTTTCAGCACACACTGACAGGACATAGCAACAAGGTGTATGCGGCTCGTTTCCTCGGCGAAGCGTCCAAGGTAGTCACGGGGAGTCACGACCGAACACTCAAGATTTGGGACCTGAGGAGTCGAGCATGTGAGTAGGGCTTGTCTACAAGAGGTCAAATGTCAGGTCGTGTCATTGCGCGGGGTTGCTCCAATTAGCGCCCCGATTTTCATGACAATTAGTGGCGGCCACGTGTATACCGAATGGAGTATATCGCGCATATTGCGATCCCGGCGTGAGATACTGCCGGAAGATATGCAACGAAATTGTTCGGGTCAAAGGTCGGCGTTCGCAAGGAAAGCTTCTATGCTCAAGGGCGGGCAGCAAATCGACACGTTTCGTTTGCCCAGGCGAAAATTGCCTGGAAATTGGCCCCCGTAAAGTCGCAGGTGCGGACGCGTGAAATTCCTCCCAATGCTGGGGCTGGCCCACGGTTTTTGCCCTCGAGTCATCCCAAGGCTGTGTCTTTGACACCCAATTGTTGCTGTCTCCGCGGTCAGAATAATGACCGGCCCCGTTGCAGGTATTTCGACCAAGTTCGCCGGCTCCTGCTGCAATGACATCGCGGTCGGGGACAGCTCCTCGGTCATCTCGGGTCACCTGGACAGGAGGTTGCGGTTCTGGGATTCCAGAACAGACAGTGCCTCCCCGTTCAAGGAGCTGGAGCTTCCAGGAAAGATCACCTCATTGGACCTCTCCAAAGGTAAAAATCTTTTGTACTTCAAGACACTTTTTTAAATATAAAAAAACAAGAAGTGATTTATCGAAGTCAGACAGAAGACAACAAGGTTCTTTTTGCTTAGAAAATGCCTAACGGGTCAGGGCATGTCGTGAGCTGAATTAACCCGATTCCATTCTGCAGACAATAACTACGTGCTGTGCTGCGTAAGAGACGACTCCTTGAGGATTGTGGAACTGCGGATGACGAAGGAGGTTTCTTGCTTTAGGTAGGTGCAGCAGAAGAACAAGGATTTTTTTTTTTTTTTTTTGTTGTTTGTACGTGGTTAACGAGCAGTCCATTATGCGTGCTTACCAAGGGTGTTTGGCCCGGTTTATAGCCACGAAGATCCGCGGGGAATTGGGTGGTTCGGTGTAAAACTTGTACACTTTTTTGCAAATTACCTTTATTGGATAAGGTGCAGATTGCAACAGAGCAACTTTTACGATTGCCCAGTTTTTATTCGACTAATCCAAGGTAATGATTTTCTCACATCTTATGATGAGCCCTGGATTTTTTGCTGGGTTTCGCGGAAGCGGCGGGTTTTGCCAACTAACGTCACATAACTTGATGAAGTCGCTGCTCGAAACTCATCCCAACTACTGAATCGTTTGTTGAACTTGACAATTTTTTTTCGCAGGGCTGAGGGACTTGTGGTAAGTTGCGATTTTGCACGAGCTGCCTTCAGCCCAGACGCACAATACTGTTGTGTGGGCTCCCAAGATGGATCCCTGTTCTTCTTCAACGTGAATACTGAACAACTTGAACGAGTTTTGAAGGAGCACACGTGAGTATAGGTCTAATAATAATAATAATAATAATAATAATAATAATAATAATAATAATAATAATAATAATAATAATAATAATAAAATTACCCCGGACATCTTTTCAGGTCACCTGTAGTGGCACTGGCGTGGAATCCACAGGGGACTACAGTGGTGAGCGTGGACCGGACTAAAAAGGCTATTGCCTGGGCAGACATATAATATGACCAAAAATTACACAACACACTCTCTTCATATTCTTTCATAACTGTATATACTGGTACACTGGGACGATTTATTCGGTTTATATACATTTCGTCTACGAACAATAATTGTGGTGTGAGTGGAGAAAGGTGTGAAAGTTGTCTCATGTGTGAGGAAGAAGTGGTTTTAAGCGAATGATATTGTTATACGTATAGCTGGGTACTTGGGGGATCGTTTTATTATTGCATGGATGTTGTTGGGTTATAGTGGTCACGAACGTTGTTTTTCTACGATTACTACGTGATATTTCAGAAACAGTATTGTTATTTTTTTCCCCTTTCCTTCGAGTTTTCAAGCCAATTGTCTTTAGTCGTGTATTGTCCATCCTGCTGGAGAAGTAAAGGAAGAGTCCTACAATATGACACATGGTTATGTTGAGATTTTAGATGAAGTGACTTTAAATTATGCTGCACCATTTGTTCTGGGCTTGTTTGGTCGCCTACAGTACAAATATGCATATAAAATGCAGGTGATTGTGGAATAATAAACTTTGCCAATGTCTACTTCCATATAACTGATTCACGGCATTTCAGATCGTTCCTCCTGCTTTGTTTGGGATGTTTTCAGGTGTTGCGTTTCTTCTAGACATATTGTATAGTTATGTGAATGGAGTGTTTTGACACCCCATAAAATTAGGTAATAGCCTGTATATATTTTTATAGCTCTTGACCTCTGTATTCATGGGCTTCGGACTTCCGAGTTTTTGCAGGTTTTAAGCTGAGGCATAATTTAAGCGGAATGTGTGGTAATAAGCCGTAGACGTATTTAAGAAATTTCGTGCAGCTGATGTTACTGCCCAAAGTGGCCAAATCCTGCATTACTGAGCTGTTATGAGGCTGCGAGATGACACCTAAAACCAACGCAATAGCTCCGATGATGAATAGCAGCTTATTCGCGAGTCAGTGTACTGTGTTGTTTTGCAATTCTGGATGTTACGTGTGCAGGGAACAGATGTCGATGACATTTAGCTTGCCCAGGGAGAGTCAGACGAGTCTGATGCAGAACGGCAATCATTGTTATTGAGTGATTGACGGCGTACAATTTAAGGGGTATTACAGCGTAACCTGTTTTCCTCTTTTATGATCAGCAGGGCATTATTTGAGGGTTTTAGAGGGTAATGGTGAGAAATGGACAGTGCAATTAGTGAAACAGCTAGATCTTGATGACATAATCGGTAGATTTCCCGTAAGTGGCAGGTTAGAGAGAAAATATTCATATCACGAAATTCCGGGTAGTATATGGCTATATTTTATTGTTTTATTGTTATAATCAGTAGGAAGAAGTCAATCTACCACCTCAGGAGTTTGAGATATAATCAAGCAGGTAAACTACTATATTGGCGTTGGTAACGCATTTGTGAATAAATTTCATAAACTTACTTGGAACATCGCCGATTGCAATGACAACTGGAGTCCACGATGTGATGGACACCTCAGAAAACAGCATTTTTATGATTCACTCGGCATGAAAAAAGCATGTTTGCCAGCCACTCGTCCATTCCCATTTCCAGCCAAGAACCTTTGCAGGAACACGACCAGAATCCAAGACAATATCCTGTGGAACTGTTCTTGGTGACGAAATCTGGGATCAGGAGGTAACAAAAAATATCAATTCAGTGGAAGCGTAAAGTTTGACCTACCCCAAAGAAATTACCTCAGCAGGAAGGTCATGGCAGCGGTCCTTTTTTTTTTTTTTTAGACTGGAGGCAGGCAAAGGTGATTTTCAGGCCCAAGCACCAATCACGGAGAAACACCCATGAAAGTTCTGTCCCCTGTGATGTTTCAACACGACACTACACCTGCCCGCAAAATTCGCCTCACTTGTACGGTACCGAATAGGTTAGTCATCTCCAGTTATGGTAAATATCTTAAGTATTTTTTCGTCATTTGAAAAAACAGTACTAGCTATTTTGCAAGTATATGGACATCCAAATGGGAATGAACACATGTATTTTTATTGACATATTGATGTATGTAATGTTGTGTCCTTCTGCTCAAGTTAGCCTCTGCTATAAGTCGGCCCAGCCTAACTTGCCATTGACGTCATCGTTTCGCTTACCAACTCATATGATATGAGTTGGTAAGCGAAACGATGACGTCAATGGCAACTATAAGAAACTTTTCTGACTCTTCTACAGGTTGAAATGTTTTCTTTGAGGGCAATATACCTAGGTTGTAAGCTGGGTTGTAAGTGTTAAACTGGCCACAGATGCCGTAAGCACTCGAGCCCCACAAGCCACCCAAGTAATGCTCCCTAGATGGCCGCACCTGCCACCAGCACCAGACCATCCTCCAAATTGCAGCATTACAACCCTGTACAACCAGCTGATGCCCTACCCAAGAACTCCACACAACTAATCACCCCTCGAAATGTGCTGCACCCAGCCCATATTTGCATCTCTGAATCGATCGATTTGAATCTGGCTCCACTGCAGCTTCCCGGTTCCGACGCAGAGATGGCAGCGCTTACCCTCTCTACGCGAGCTCATTAGAGCGCAGGGGGTTCGCCGGGTATGTTCCCCTCTAGTAGGTGCAGCCCACGGCCTCCTGATTAATGCAGTGGGTGCCTCTCTAGCTGCCTGCTGCGGACATACGTAAGTGAGGTGAGCCACCCCCGCACAGCACAATGCGGCACAGCCCACGTTCAATTGTGCGCAGTTGCACCCTGGATTTTGCAAGCACTGGGCTGGGGACATTCATCCCCTTTGTGCTACTTGCAGACACAACGAGCAGCATGGCGGACCCAGGGCCTGGTGAGCAGGGAGACCAGGAGGCCAGTCCGGAAGGAGAAAAGCAGCAGAGGTCATGGCAGCCAAATGAGGAGTTTGTCAGGGCACTGCTTGGGATGGGGGTCAGCCGGAATGCATCTGAGAGGGTACGGCAGGCGTGGGTACAGGTGGAGGCGCTTACTGAGCTATGCATGATTTGTTTCAGGCACTGTATTATACAGGGAATCAGTCTGCGGATTTGGCTGCAGCCTGGATATTCGAGCACACTGGAGAGGAAGACATAGATGCACCGCTGAACCTGGAGGATGAGGCACAGGGGGAGGGGGAGGACTCAGATGCTGACTCCTACAAGATGGTGTTTGTGGTCAACGCTGAGCTTGGGATGGGCGTTGGGAAGATTGCTGCCCAGGTATGTTGACACTGATTATGAAGGCTCGTGGACAGTCGCAGAAAGGAGTAAGGTAGCATATCTGAAGCTGAAAATAGCCTCCAAGAGAGGCGCACCACCGTCCTCATCACGGCTCGTGAGGTTGAGGGAGGATTGCCTCTCTTGGAGGCTATTTTCAGCTTCAGATCTGCTGCCTTACTCCTTTTCATGACCAGCCCCTGATTTACCAATAGGCAGAAAAGGCAATTGCTTAGGGGTGGGCATAAGCTGGATGAGAGAGAGAGAGAGAGAGAGAGAGAGAGAGAGAGAGAGAGAGAGAGATCAGTGATCTGCCTAAGGGTGGCTGGCAGGGTAATGACTAGGCCTATAAATAATCACAAGTAAATTTGGACCCATTCTAGAAAACCAATAGTGTCATTCACTGTATTTATTTAGTCAACCATTAATAACCTAAAATTCACAATTTATTTCAAAACGGATCCAGTTCACGTGCGACTCTGTGAATCGCGATATGATTGTTGCATTATGTTGCAATATGATACAGTAAAACTATAAGTCGAACTTCCCTACGTCAAAAGTTCTATATAAGTCGAAGAAAATTATGGGCTTGGTTGGTCACAACGTAAAAAATAGGAAATGAACTTCCCTAACTCGAATTTCTATAACTCTCCA
The DNA here is from genome assembly GCA_000934665.2 of Catajapyx aquilonaris. Classification (NCBI taxonomy): domain Eukaryota; kingdom Metazoa; phylum Arthropoda; class Diplura; order Dicellurata; family Japygidae; genus Catajapyx; species Catajapyx aquilonaris. The sequence goes on from JYFJ02000541.1 coordinate 104,689, forward strand.
TAACTCGAAGTGATGGCAGGGCCTTACGATGGGATATTGATGCATTTTCAGTCTCCCTAAGTCGAAGTTCTTGTTGGCGAGTATGGAAAATTTGCTCATTTCCCAGCTGAAGGGTCGAGAGTAGGCCACATGTACAGAAATGCTACTTCCTGATCTCTGTCTACCAGTAATGACTCGTGACCAGACGTACCGAAAGAAGTGTTTGATTAGATTGAATCCTTTATTGAGAGTGAGAGCCGATCTAACGTAAGAGTAAGCAAATGTCCCTAATGGAGTTTTTTTTACAACAAAACAACGAGGAACAGTGTAAGTGTGACAGTGACAGTTATTTTAAAGTTTTGAACACCTTGTGTCGCTGGATAATTATAAAGGTAGGCTTCCTTATAGAGTTCTGTGCTTTAAAAATTCCAAATTTTTCTAACTCGAATCTTCTATAACAGGAATTTTTTTTCTGGTCCCATGGAGATTTGACTTATAGAAGTTTAACTCCAGTATAATATAATAATGACAATTTTATAAATGGACTAATTGCAGGTGGCCCATGCAGCCCTAGGCATGCACAGGCAGCTTCTTCAGACAGAGGAGCGCTTTGGCGAGCAGCTGTTTTTATGGGAAGAGCATGGAGAGAAGAAGGTGACAGTGAGAGGGGACAGTGCTCAGCATCTAATAGCTCTGGAGCATGAGGCTGCCCAGCTGGGGCTTCCCACGCAGGTGGTGCATGATGCAGGGCACACCCAGGTGGCACCTGGTTCGCTCACCGTTCTCTGTGTCTTTGGACATGAGGACCTGGTCAATGAGGTTACCGGGAAGCTCAAGCTGTTGTGACGGGTCTGCCAATGATGAGGAGAACATTCCAAGTTGGAATTTTTTGTAAATTTTTTAAAAACCATTAATGCCAACAACAGGTTGCAATTGAGAAGGCGGTAGCAAGTGTGGTGCTAAATGTGGGGGGAATGCAGTAATGTGAGGGCCTGTTTCTTTTACGATAACACGTCAAATGGTGCTTTGTGTTATTTGTTGTGATGAAATGTTTAGCCTGCTAGTATAGACATACATTTGTACTTTTTCTTACTTAACTCTAGCATTTACCACTAGTATGGCTGTATCAAACGTTATATCTTGTTAGCAGTGTAATAAAAAATGCACAAATCAACAGTGACCTGGAAAGTACCAGAATGGTATTGTTCATTGCAACACTACCTCTGACCTAGTATAAAATTGTTTGCCTTGTTTGCTACACAGCGACCTACACAGTAAGGAAGATTTGCTACATTATTGAACAGTTGTAGGGAGGATTTGCATGCCATGCCTGAATATGGATCGGATACAAAATGGCGAGAGAAGCAAACCCTCTCCCATCCAGATGGGCTTGAAAGGCGACTTGGGCTGGTGCTGCCACCTGGCGCCCCACGCCCGAAAGAGTTGAATCGGGATTGAGCTTGCGTCGAGTGCGGATCTTGGCCTCTGCTGGTCTGTCTCTCGGACTCTCGGTCGGTCGGCGGCTCCGAAGAGGGGAAGGAAAGGAAGGAAGGCAGAGTGCGGCACAGGACAGGCCCATACGCACGGGAACCAGAGGACGACGGGTAGGCGGGAAGGAAGCACCCGGTGGAGCACGCACAGGCCGAACCCAACCCACTGCCCCCGAGAACCATCCGTCCCTCCTCCCTCCCTCCCGTCCCTGCAGGGTTAGGCCAGCCCGCCTCACACTCCAACGCCACCCGGTGCCGGCCCCGGGGCCCACACCTGCAGGGAGGCCGGACTCAATTGGTATGGTGGCTGCTGCCTGGCCCTCTGCGGATCATCCCTGGACCATGGCTCGGTCTGTCCGCTGCAGCTCTTGACGTACCACCGCGTAGGTCTGGTAGTGCGGGTTTGGTTGGTTTGGGTGGTGCGGGTTTGGTGGTGGAGGTTGGGGGGACGGGGGGGACAGAGAGAGAGAGAGTGCGGGGTGATGCACCTGACTGTGTTGTGTGTATGTGCAGAGTGAGGATTTAGTTTTGGACCAAAGGACCGGACGGGCAGGACCACTGCTGGATGGAAACATGGCCGAGGACGAGGTCTTGTTCGACGATGTCTACGAGATGTGCGAAGTCATTGGGAAGTGAGTGTCTCCCCTGTACTATTCATTTCAGACCATGCACTTTGTTTATTGTGCAGCTGTTTATTTCAGATGGGCAAGAGTTGCCAAGCGGCACATGTGATTGCATTAACATGGGTGACGCTAGAGATTAGTTACAGTAGTGGGTGTAAAGCCACGACATTATGATTATAATCACATGAGAGCGTTAATGTTTTTATTAAAATTGCATGTTTGACCCAGCGCACTGCTGGACCGTTGGTACAAATGCATCATAGTGAGCCATGGAAGACCAGCAAGCTAATTAATGCTGCGTGAGAGACTCTTTGGGAGATACATTTCATCAACTAAGTTGCACTATTTCAAACAATGTTGATGAATTTTCTACATAGAGGTCACCACTCGCCAGATTTAATTACATACCAAATTTTGTGCCTTACCGTGTTTATTAGTAGGCGTGATTTACTATTTGACCGGGTGGTGTAATGTGGGATTGCTTGCTGGCCCCAATTACCCGGACTTGGGGACCTGAAAGGGACATAATTTTATTTTCCCAGAGTTTTACACCACGTAGTATCTGTGGTAGCACTACCCCTAACCTAGGCTAATAGTGTAATTTTCCAAACCTATGTATGCTTTATGGGGCTTCTAATGATCCAATTCTAACTTGATAGCTGGAATGCCTGGCAGGGAAGAATCCCCCCTCCCCCGATAATAAACCATGCTTCAGCCTGGCTACTGAAAGGTGATTGATAGTGTGTGTAACTAGAAATAATTAATTGCTCACACAACTATGACACATTACAATTTGGGAAACAGAACATACTTTAAAATACACCAAGTTTAATCTCTGTTATCGTAATAACAATGGCGTGTTTATAGTAATAAAATGTGGTGTAAATGAGTGGAATTAATTCTGCGCTGCATTTAACACAATGAATTATTTGTCACAGAGAATGATCCTGCATCAGTCAACAGTGCAGGAAATTAGAATGACATCAATAGTCCTCAGGTAATGAGGTCTGTGACTAATGTGAATGGTACTGCAGTACACCACTTGGAAGTACACAAGAGCTTACTTCTCTGTAAACAGATGTGAACTAATTTAAAATGTTTATTCAATAAACTAATGTGAAACTGCTTTTACTTGAATGTACAGAGTGCCATTGTTACACTTTTGAAGCACAAGTTTTGTGTCATTACTGGTGGCCTTTCAGCAGCCTGACTGAACTCTTAACAGGAGCACAATGTCAATACACAGGCTGTATTATGATTGCCACACATGTCCACTTGATAATTCTGAAGGTCGTCGTGGCTGGGACCAAGCAAGATGTAGGGTGCATTACAATAAATTACCCATAAGACTTCTCAAGATCCATAATATTCATAGCTCACTTGCTGAAATATTGCAGGAAAACTTCCCACACCTGCACATGCAGTGACCTTGCATGCATTAAGCAACAGTCACGTCAGTTGTTACATGGTAGCGTGTGTGTAATATCTGCACACTGATTGTGTGTGTTCATACATTACAACCAGTGGTTATTGGAATGATATTTGGAAATTGTTTATTTTTAGTTATTGTGCATTAAGCTGTTATTTTTGAGTTACCATAATATTAGCTGCTATATAGGCAGAGAGTGACAGGCACAAAAAAAGGGGGTTGTCAGAAAAAGGAAGAGCTGGTTGAGATTTGCTGCATCTGGCAGTAGAGGGAAATGGCTTCTGTCGGGAATGGCCCCCCCTCCTCCCACCCTTTAGGTAGGACAGGGGTCATTTCCCCAGAATGTATAGACCCTGGCCCTCCCCACAGGAGCAATCTTGGAAGGTAAAAGGAGGGGGTTTGGTCCCTCCCAGCTTGGAGTCTCCATCGACTGACTTGGCTGGACAACCCGGATCACTACCACTAGCCTCATATATATAGCAAAGGGAGGGTTTTGACAAATCCCAGACTGGGGACACTTTATGGGCGGATTGCATGAGGGATTTGTGCCGCCTTCAGATCCGCAGCCGAAATCACACTCGGGGTTCATAATACGCCTAGGATTTTTTTTGCGGGCTGTCCAAAGATGAGACGAAACATGTGCGGGGGTATGAAGGTCACGGGCTTGAGCATGTGCAGATGTGGAGGCACAAATGGCGAAATATTGCGTCAAGACTTGGCTTGGTGAGAGGCACATTCCAGATTCTTTAAAATACGATTTGTGGTGAGATTTTCTCAAATATCGACTTGGTCAACGATGTCGATTTTGGATATTTCAGGATCACTTCCGGGATTGATTTTGCAGTGACCCACAATTTCGCAATTTTACATGAAAGTGGAACTCTACCATTTCTGTAAAACATAAGATAAAAGGAATATTTTAAATGACTCCTAGCACATTCAAATCAATTTCTCAATTGGGGAGTTAAGTATACAAAAAAAACTATAATTAAAAATATATATTACGGTTGACTCCGGATATAACAGCCTCGGTTAAAACAGACTCGAAAGGCTGGACCTGCCATACTTTCACAAGGCCCTGTGTATTTTTACTCCTGATATTACAGACGTTTTCCACCTCACCTCTGCTATAAAAGACAATTTTTTGTCCTCTCGGAGGGAAAATATGCTGTAGTTATGATTCAAATTCCTTTTCCACGCGCAGGAAGGCAGGAAATAGTGAAAGTGGGTGATTTTCGCATCTGTCACTGATCTGAGCTACTTAAAACCATACTTTTTCTGGTATATTTTTGCCAACAAGGAGACGACATAATAAAATTACGTTTTTTGGTCCTCCCTAATTTACGGGTGTGCAAATTTTTCGTTTTGTGGATAGTTTCATTAACAAATGCAGTAGTGTGCATTATAAGCATTTGAAAAGCAGGAAACATGTGTATTCGTTGCAAAATTGGCGATTTGGCTATAACTGTTAGGTCTGTTATAGCCAAATAGCCAATTGTGCAACGAATACACAAGTTTCCTGCTTTTCAAATACTTACAATGCACACTACTGCATTTATTAATGAAACTATCCACAAAAGTATGTTTTTCCGCGGTCCCTTGAAGTCTGTTATATCCGGTGTCAACTGTATTAGGCACAACGTCCACTGAAAATAATTTTTAGTGGAAGTTGTTGCTAACAATAATTATTATTAATGTGCGCAGCAGATCCCTCTCCGGTGAGGGGCCATTTATGCCGGAGAGAAACCATGCTTCTGACCCAGCTTCTCACCAGCGAGAAGCCCATTTTCCATCTAGAAGCCGGAAAATCGATGTCCAAATACGTCTGAACATCAGGCACCTGACAAAATTATGGAGTCCACAGGTGGATATTTCCTTGAAGCAGTTAAATACCCTCGCTTCGAATCCGATTATTTATGACTACTCCAGGCCCCCCCTCTTCTCTAGGCCCAATTTCAATGCTTGGCCCGGAGAGACCCAGAGATTTGTGGAAAGCCCGAGTGGACCCAGGCGCTCAAACTACTCCCCAATCAAGCCCCCATTATTCCGGCTGCCTTCCAACTCCCTTCCCAAGTTTCTCAAGAGAAGAAGAAGAATAAGAAAAAAAAAGGTCTGGGAGACTGCTTGGGGTTTTTGGCGGAGAGAAAACTGGGGAGGAGGGTTTTTGGCGGCGAGAAACTTCCAGAGGACAAAGCGCGGGGCTCAATTTGTCGCACTTCTCTCTCCGGCATAAATGCGTCAAAAATGAGTGGCGCTGAGGTAAGCCACACAAAAGGACAGCCCTTCCAAAACGCCAGGCCAAGGGATATTCGCCATTAAATCCCCAAAACCACGCCTTTTATTGATTTTGACACTGGAGGGGGGGTAGACTGGGCCTGCTATGTGTAGTAACACCCGTAGTACTATGAGCCTCTAGCCCTATGCTCCTGGCCTTATGCTGGCCAAGGGCAAATGTGTTGAGGAAGTAAGGGAGATAAGATAGATACCATGGCAACCGCAAGTGGGGGGACTTCAGTTTAGGGCCAGATAGAGCGCGGTTATGGGGTAGTTATGGAGTGGATCTCGGCACTAGAAGCATATCCAGAGAGGCATGAATTATTTGAGGTTGTGTTGTTGGTGGACACCCACTACATACAGGTCTTGAAATATGTAGGATGCTTGGAAAGCACTCGTGAGTGGTGACAACTAAGGTATTAAGGAAGAATTTTTACCTGTTCGCTAATTATACTGAACTAGCACGGTGATTGACAGGTAAATGAAATCTGCCACAATCGCCGCAGATTAGACATGCAACATCATTTTTTAAAACTAAAATATCAAAAAATTGCAATTTTCGGAAGTTTACCTAAATCAGCGGCACGTCAGACGTCTGTGTGCCACGTTTCACGATTATCAGTACTTTGGAAGTGGGTTAGGTAGCCGTGGCATACATAAATACCAACAAACTTTTTTGCTTTATACCAGAAAAACCCTCTCTTCGCTCACTGGATTCGCAGGTGGGGAGGGAGCGATGATGTATACCCTCCCGCCGACCGCGAACAAATGAATGGTTCGTCCTCCTACCCACCAGAGGCTCTGCCTTTATCCCCCTTGCGCCTGCGCAGAATGGATTTTGAAATTCTTTGTTGTATTCTCCTGCTGCTGGTGAGAAGCACTGTCCATGGTTCATCTCCGTCGAGACACTATCACGACGACATTATCGCGACGCTATAACACAGTTACAGAGCTCGCCCGATACATTTGATCTGGCCTGATAACTATAATGCGGCGTCATTGCCGGAGTCGATAGAGCGTAGTTACACGCTAGTTATAGGGTGAATCCGGGCGTGAGGCAGGATTTGTGCTGAAAGTTGGGTCCAAATTGGGACGGAAACAAACAAGCACCTGAGTGCGACGCGACGCGCTGATAAATAATTACGCGGCAGGGGCTGGCTACAAAATTTGCATTACCTTCATTTGTGACGTTGAAAGGAGTTTGTTCTTTGCTACCGGCTTTTTTTCGCCCCTGTCAGACTAAGGACAAAAGCCGGTTTTTTTCATATTAAAAGTCTTTTGATCAGGAGATTAAGACAATATAAAGCCGGGAAAAAAAGGTTCGTTTGTCGACTTTTGTGACCCGTGTTGTAAAATGATTAAAAATGCACATAGCTTTTAAAAAAAGCGGAGTCTTCTTTATCCGACCGTCTTGCTAGAGAGAGCAAAGAAAAGGACCTTTTTTTTTTTGTCCCGTCCCCTTTTTATGAAAGCTAATTGACATGATAGAGCTTGCTAGACTTTTTTCAAAGCAGTCTTTCCTGCTATCCATCCTCCCATTTCCGATGTAGCCAAATTAGGCGACGGTAATGTTGTTGTACGTATCAAATGGCGGTATTCAGCAGGGTTCTTTTCATTTTTTTTTTTTTTAAAAAACATTGCAGTACCGCTGGGTGGGATATACCTGATGCGACTGAGCCAATAGGATCGGGTATCGATTGGTTAGGGGGTGGAAAATGTGGAAATGGGCCAATAATTTAGTGGGGGGTGGGTGGCTTTTAAAGTGCAAATACCGCGTTATTTGTCCATTCAGCGTCAGTTGCATATTTGGCAAGTAAGCGATTAGTATCCTGAATGGTCGGCAACCCACTTTGCTCGACTTTGTGATATTTTCCCGGTACAGTTCGGTGATATATACGTTGTTGTCGTGTTGATGCATAGTAAACTAACCGCACCTTCATTTGTATGTACCGGCTGGTAAATTGTGTCGAGTAGAGCGCAACTCCCTTGGCGCTGAGAACGAAATGAAGCGAGGTGAAAGGGTATGGGGGAGTGGAACCTAGTGAACACACAAGTGTAGAGAGAGAGTAGGTATCGATTAGTATGCGAGATCGTTGGCCAGAGGAGGTACAGAATGAGGCAGGAGAGATTTGAGCCAGCCATCAAGTGAACATTGGAAAAGTTACCTGGTTGGGAAACACTATGTGGGCGTGTGATGACGTATGTTCGTCAGACCTTGTCTCAACTATTGATCAACATTGTCGCCTGTCCTACAGGACCCAGGTGTACCCGACTACCCGGTATATTAAACATTTTTTTTTGTAAGAGGTTATTAACATAATGGAAGTGTAGGGCGATGTTAAGGTGAGATCAGGTGCCCGGGGCAAGTGGCCCCGGGAGAATAGTGTGATTTCCGCATGTTTCATTTCCTAGAGTGCGTTATCATTCGTTTGGGGTTGATCCCAGTAGGATTGGTTAGGACGTTTTTACAGGATTTGCCTCGAGCTCGTTGCGGCTGCTTTACAGGTAGAAGGATTTATGTAATTAGCGGGTGGAAGCTCTCATTTTGGGGACGGTGACCTGCATTATGCGACGTTGTACCTTTTTGTAGTGAAGTACTGGACAGATTTGCTTTTAGGAGCGGTTTTGGTGTGGTGCAACATTGTTCAGTTGGTAAGACACACTGTGTGCCATATTATAGGTCAAGTATTGACCTATTTTTGATGCCAGTTTACAGTAATTAATACAGTAATGGTGGTCATTAATTAACGTTGAATCATACTGTGGAACGTTTTTAAACACTGCGTTTTTGGCAAGTGTTTCGGTGGAACAATTTTTAAAATTCCGGATGCAGGCTACATGCATATGCAGTTCATTTGTTCATGTGCCACTGGTTGCATTAATGAATGCGTGAATAACACTCCCTAATGAAAATCAGTTTATATCTGGAAGTGCAGTTTTTGCAGTGCAACGTAATTAGTCTGTCATTGTCACTAATGACAAACTTAATTGTTCCATCAATTTGTTGAAGTTAATAATCCGATCAGGCTATAGTCTAGCACCAATGAAGTCGGACCATTAGAATGAACGTTAGCAGCTTACTGTAGGGTAATGAAATGTCAGGTGCACCCAGGATGGAGCATTTAATACTCTAGAGGTAAACAGGCTAGAATCCCCCCCAGCACATGTTTGCTATTCGATGTTAATTATTGACTGCTGAAGTCTACAAACGCAGATCTTGCCAATTGAATAGCCACATCGCAAATGCAATTATGTGGAAGTAATTCGTTTCTTGTCACGTTGGAGCTATAGATTAGCCTGTCAAACAAGAGAAGCTGTTGTGTTGCATATCAGTACAGGATGAAAGCTCTTTGGCTTAAATTTTGTTTTTACATCAGATCCTGCCTGAGGGACTAACATGAAAGTATAGAGGGCTTGTGAGCGGAAGGCGAGACGTGACAAAATTTTGTACGAAGGGTACGAGGTGTGAACGAGGATGCTCGCTGGTAGTTTTAAAAAATCCCACCATTATGAGGGAAATTAGGAGACATTAGAGCGTTTTATGTGATACCTTTCATTTTGCTCATCTACAGGTTAATTAATTGAATATTCCAGCCGCTAATTGTTTCAGTGGTGCTAATTACTGCCTGGTGGTACGAAAAGGGTGCATATTAAGCAGTGTATGATCTGACATTATCGTTCAGCTGTAACATTGCCAGTAATTGCAATTATGACAGAATTTGATATTGACGAATTGAAGCATAGCTCAACAAATTGTGTGTGTTCCTGTAGGTTTCAACTGGGCAGGGTCCAGTGTCACCCGGCGTGAAAGCGACGTTAGCGAGCATTGTAAGCATCTCTGGCTAGGAGAGTAATTGGTACATAATAACAGCAGTTGAGCATCAGCCAGCTAGGGAAAATTGCTTTCCAGTAAGGGCAGTAAAGCGAAAGCAAGTTGCTTAATGGCTTCCTCACACCGAGGAAAACTCAACTTCTCATTACCCCCTCCCCAAGCTCTTGCGCCCCTCTTCCTGCGCTACGTCTTTATTGATTCGCTTCTTTTTCTCCTCCTTTTTCTATCCGAACTGCGATTGATACAGTACCTTCCTTTAATACCATTACCGGAGGGCTACATCTAGCCGGATTAGAGAGAGAGGGGTTTATACTTTGGAAGGAACATGTGCACTGTGCAGGTGAAATGAGTTTCTCACATGCTAATCGATTCCATGGCGGAATTTGCAAATTGATTTGCATGTGTCAATCAAACTTGCCAATTAGGAGCGGAATTATAGAGAAAAAAAACTGGGGGTTTTGCAGATGTCCCAGATGGGGAATGGGGGCAGAGGATGCTCACTTGTAAATAGTGCAGAGTATGGTGCAGGGCTGCAAACACATTTGAAAATCTGGGGGACTCTTTGGGGTCTCATTCAATCTCCTTTGAGAGCGGCTTTGATCTTGCGCGTCTCTGAAGCGAGGTCTTGCTTTTTTTTTGCAGATTAGCGGATTCCCAGCCAGGTGTATATGATCATACAAAAAAATAGGGAAGAAATGAGCCTGTGGGGTGTCATGTTAATTAGCACGTAATATAAGTCAAATTTGACATTTTTTTGTGGTCCAGACTGCACATGCTGTAAGGTGGGAGACAGCAGATGGTGTTTGACATTTTGGAAATGCGTGCTTTGTCCTCGTGGTTTACTTTGTATGAGCAGTCATGAAAGCGGAAAAATTATTTATGAGCGAGGGTACTGTACAGGGCGAAAAACATGCGGGGGTAAAAAGGTAGAGTTATTGCATTCCATGAGCCCGGGCTCTCTCCCACACACTCGCGTCATGTGCAGGAAAAGGCCCTGTCGTTCTGCAGTTCTGGCAGTGCGACGCATAAATGCTTCAATTACACAATCGAATTGCAGTTGTAATGTGTTATTAAATTTGTTAACAAGGCCAGAGCAATTTGGCCACTGAAGATATTAATACGAGGGTGATTAAATTGCAATATAGATTGAATTGAATTAAACTGATGTGATTATGATCAATAACTATTGTGTCGACAAAACTCCTAAAACATTTGTTTAATGTTATTTTTGTTAGCTTGTGTTCGTGCACAAAAAGTCAGGCAGTTTAAATTGTGCACCTTTGAACCGCATGTCACGTGTCAGGAACCGCACTTCATAAGCGAAAAAAAAAGATAACTTTTTGTGCATGCAATAGCACACGTAAAAATAACTTCAAACGATCCGATGCAGTGCTTTTGAAAGCACTGGGGAAATTTCCCCGGTCCCAACCTCCCAGCTTTTTGTAACCAGAAGCTTGCCCTTGACAGCGCTGTAACCCTACAATTGTAACTGTTATTGCAGTCTCATTTTCCCAGGCTGTTGGTGCCGGCGGGCAATGACGCAAAACGCCCACACACTGTTACACAATGGGGGGACCAGGTTCGTCAGCCACGACAATGTGTCCCAAACCGTCGAGCCCTTATTTGGATAGGAACTCATAGCAAAGCACTTACATCATGGCGTGGAACAGTAAAAGCAGTGTGATCCTCCAGGGACGTCCCAATAACAGTTACAGCTAAATTTTCAGTTTTTTTGGGGGGACTCCCAATTTGTCTGGTTGCTAGAGTGAGCGGTGCTTCTTGTTGGCTGATTACTTTGCCATCGCCCCTCGGAATGCAATTTGCAGGAGGTGGGGGTAAGTTGTGCCGTCCCATAGGGGGGGTGCACTGTATACGGGATTTTCCAGTGGGGCCTTTGCTTTGCCAGAGAGAAGAGGGGGGGCCAAAAGTTTGGGAGAGATTGCGGGGGCCTGTTGGGAGTTTGGCCAAGTCAGGGCCGCCAGACCAATGTTTCTTCAGGACCGGGTTCTAGACCGCGACTCATCTGGAGTCTGGGCCTGTGGTTGGGATGTAATTGGGCTTTTAAGGGCCTGTGGTTTATTATGCATAGGGGCATGGTTTATGCAGTTTTTGGTGCGTGGTTTATTGTGCACTGGATGGCCCTGCTGGATATGTAGGGGGGAAAAAAAGTTGGGAGACGTGGAATTATACCGGATGATGAAGCCAGTTGGGATCATCTGCAGAGTTACGAGTACAGGGTGTTTCATTACGATCCTGACAAATTGTTTCCTCTGGAACACACGAACGTCGCGTGACAAATTCCCCTCTCTGCGATTCGGAAGTGTCAGGCATTGACAACCTGGTGAGGTATGACCACCCGCCCGCCCGATTGAGACAGAAGCGACATTTGGGCAAGCCCTTCTGACACCTACTTGGACACCTTTCGACCAGGTGATGGGTACGGGCTGCCCCCGAAAAAAAAAAAAAACAGTCCATTCACGAAGACAAACTGCTTCCTGCCACTGTCTACTTTGTCTCCAGCAGATCCGCTCAGAAGGTGACAAATCTTTTGAACTTGGCGTGCACCCCATTTTTGCGGGGTATAAAAGATGCCTTTAAAGCACCTCCCTTTGGTATACAGAGGTGACGACCTTCTTTTTTTTCAAGCATTATTGGGCAGACCCTTGGGTAGGACGTGGGGCACTTTGTCTCGATTTGCTTGGCGATTCGACATAGGAACGCTATTTGGTAGCTGAGTGCTGGAAAGGAGTTGGAAAGAAAGATGTGAATTGCTCCTCTCACCTTATTTGATTTCCTAGGAGGTTGCCTAGGCAATCTTGCATTCATAACTGAAGATGGGGAAGGAAATATAGGGGGTTTGTAGAAATGGCATTGAAATCTGGGATCTTGGGTCGGAATCAATCGGTGGAGAATCGCTAAAATGGTCATCATTTCTGGGTCGTTACGATTGTACTCAGTCACATAGAAAATTCTTGCACCCGCACCCATATCGATTTTCCTTCCGTCTCTATTATCTTGTTGGAATGTCATTAGGCTGATTCGGCTGATAGGATCAACAATGGAATTAGCAAGTCAATGAGGATATAACGCTATTCTCTGATGCTAGGACTGGTGGGATGTCAACAACTAGTTTTTTTGTCCGGCCTTGGTTTTTGCAATGTACAATTTTAATGCGTGGGTCAGAGGTCGTTGCGCCGTGGAGTTTCGTCGAAGGGCTTTTTGCCAAGTACTTGTATAGGCCTATCCCTGCTGCAGAGAGAGAGCCCAATGGGATTGCACGAGAAACAATCGGACGAGGGCTGCATGAATCCGGGAGGATTTCAACCGCTGGATACATAGTACCACATTGAAAGGCCCGGGCGGTAAATGTTGGCTAATTTATTAGCCCTACTTGCAATAGGATTGGAATGGGTTTGGGGAAACCCTTTTGGGACCCGTGGGTTTTTAATTGAAGAATGAATGTGGCTTAATTCTGACTGCGCCTGGGTTTTTTTTTTCTTTCCAAAATGGAGGCTAGCCCGTCATCAAATTGTCAGAGGGGGTGTACTCTCTAAAGGCTGGTTATAATGGGGAATATTTTACGTTCGGATTAGGTCTATTATCGTGAGAATAAAAAACTAACAATTGTTATGGTTTTTCATGCAGTGTGTGTTCGATGCTTGTTAGCACGAGGGATTTGTTTTGCGGTTCTGATTGGTTAGGGGGAAATGATACACTGTGGAATATGCCGCGGGGATTTCCTTCTTTACACCTTTGCTGAGCAAATTTTAATTAAGCGGATACTGTCCCGCGATTGCATTACGAGCACAAAATATTTGGGCAAAATGTCATCCTGGCAATTAGTCTACCAGTGTACAGGGGAGCCATGCCCTCGATAGTAAGGATAAATTTGTTGCCAGTTAATGCTAAATATAAGTATAAAATATTAAAATCGGTAGTGTGTAAGGGGCTATAGGCACATTAGAAGCAATGCGTATGTCATGTTCGATGCATGATGCAGTAGGAGGATTGTCGGGAACAAAAAGTTTCACGACGTTGTTGCAGGCATTGATGAATAAATAACACCGTGCCTGGCAGTTCGTGGCGAAGAATCTGACAACCGCTAACTGTATGGTTTAGCAAAATGATAAAGTTACGTGTATTTCTGTCAAAAAGATGCTGCAGGCTCTTTCATCTTGTAACGTTTATTTTCCGGAAGATTATTCTCCTCTCTTTACGTAACACTATGATGATACGATTTAGAAAGGGAACATGTGTTGAAAAGTCCATGACATTCATTGCATACGAATAGAGAGGTAACTACCTGGAGAGAGCTCATTAATTGATGTAACCTACTGGAATAATTTAGCTAATCAACCAGCCGGTGTGTGCCGTTTGAACCGTTTATACTGGGCTCATTACTGCTATTTATAGGCGGTATGATCTGCCTTGGTTAAATCAGACGCTTACAATAATTGTGCCCTTTTCTGTACATACGATGATCCTAATTTGAAAGTATACTTACACAGGCTGTGCGAATTGGATTTTGGCGGGTTGCCACTAGGGTTAACACGCGTGCATGCCTAAATATTTATTAGCTGTCACGGGTTATAGCTATTGTCACACTCGGTTACTAGTACGGTTTTCAATTTCTGGCAGCAACGAGCATTGGTTTACAATAGCAGATAGCCCTCACCTGCTCGGATTTGCAAGTAGCGGCCTTGTTGGAAACGTGGTCCTGTGGTTAACCAGGGACCTGGGTTCGACCCTGTTCAGACAGTAAGTATCACAGGCCTAATTTCCACGGCGAATTTTACGAATTTTGTTATCGTATGTTTTGTGAAAGATTCGTTTGGTTCGAGCCACTCTGGCGAATCTTGTGAAAATGATATATTTTCCCTCAGCACCGACGGACGGGGGAATTTGATTGGCATGTTTCGTCCAGTGAATTCGGCTCTGATCCAATCGGAATATATTCCGCGTGGACGAGTATTGACAGCGGAGATTGGCGTCGTTTTCCCCAGCCATCCAACCCGCAACATTTCAGGAGCGAAAAAAAAATATGTAGAAACAGAAGATATTTTTAGAGGGGAAGGGCATGCAAGTTTTGTCAACCTGTCGCAAACATCTGATGTCTCTGTCAATCACCTCCCATATTTTGTTAAAAAAAATTCTGAAGATTCATTTTTGGCGGAAACTATACCCCCGTTTTCTGGCTACTCCATCGGTGGCGGTTGGTAGCCTCATTGCTTCCACAAACTGCTCCTGGGATTATTGATATGGTTCCCTGCTGAGCTTGGCAACGTTGGAGGAAACTTTGTGACGGCGGCGTTTATTGGGCTGGGTCTGTTGTGCGCGATATATTTTTTTTAAGCGAAAATAATTCAAACCTGGGAAACTGCAGGGGTTTCTGGGGGGGGGAAAAAATGGTTGGGTCGAATGTGGCGAAGGAGACGGGTGTCCGGGACGGGGTGACGTCACATGCAGAACAACGACCCGGAGGCGTTGCCGGTGTCGGGAGCATGCAGTGTCTGGTGATGTCAGTTGGGTGTAAAGTCGCAGCTTATGGCGTTGTTAATAGCCATTTTAACAGCTGTGAAGTATCTGGTGATTAATCTGCCTCCGACCTAAGTTAAGATGTGGCATCATGGTGTGTCAAGTCAGGCACGTCAGTGGGTACAGTTGATGAAAACTGGCTGTCACGTGCCTAGTTTGGGCTCGTTGAGAAATTATTATTTAACACCGTAGGTGCATTAACAGGGCTTGTGGTGGGTGCACCGTACCCGTAGCGAGAAGTAACTGTACAGGAGCGCCACCTGGGAGCGTGTGGAGCACCCTCTAGTGGAAGGTGTGTGGGAGGGCGCTAAGTAACAAGGGATGTAGTCCGAGAGGTGGCGCACCCAGTGTGTAGCGGTACGTCGGGGATAGGTGGGAATAACGTACAAGGGTTGGCTAATACTAGTATATTACAATATGATACATAAATACAGTGAGAGGGAGTAGGAAGGAAGAAAGGAAGGAAAGGACCTGATCAGGCAAAGGATAGGGTGAAAGAGGGTCGAGCCCACCAGTCCAACTCCTATTTATGGAGTACTTCTCTGTGGGGGTCAAGGTAGGGAGGGTTGGAAGAAGGGTAGCAAGAAGGACGCGGGTTCATGACCCGATAAGTCTATGGAGGAGAGGAGAGAGTGAGCTGGACAGGAAGGGACTAATTAGCAGGAGGGGGAAGGTGGGTGGTGAGTAAGGACCGGTATAAGTGGGGATAGAGATAACCTCCAACGGACATGCAAACAAACGTCGTTGACAGTATTAGGTGAAATATTATTGAGAATGATAGAAATAGTGTCAGCTACAGAATTTAACACTCCCATCGGATTGAGTAATCGAGTGCGTGAAATAGAGGCGGGCATTCAAGTGCCAATGGAAATTTTTGACGAGATAATGACCTGGAAAATTCCGTTTGAATTTGTCGTTTCGACGAATTCCGAACGTCAAACGGGGGGTGATCTTGGAAATATCGACGTCCCTTCTTTTTTTTTAAGGCTTAAGCTGGAAGGGGTGCAACGTCAGCAGTTTACGCTGGAATAATTCGTCGTAAGAGGAGGGCTGGTTGGTGCAAAGTAGGAAATCTTGACGTTGGTCCGGATTGAAAGTTGAAATACTGGAGCCATTACTCTCACTCTACATGGATATAGCGGGGTCTAGCATGCTGCAGGGTGGTTCGTGAGGGGGATGGATTTAAATAGAGTCACGGAATAGGGAATGCTATTTTGGATCAGGATATGAGCAAAATTCGTGAATTCCGGGGATTTTGGGCTCTCACTGGCTGAGCCTGTTGATTTCAGGTATGAAAAGCACCGCGTCATTGTTTCGTACTTTGGAAAGCAAAATGACAATCGCACATGATGCAGCTCGACATATAGGCTAATGCAAGGCATCCTTTCATTGTGCCGGCGGCCTATTCATGAGTGCTGTTAGTGCCATATGTGTTCCTGGTTATGAAGCCATTTGATATGCTGCATGGAGACAAAACGTTCTTAACTGAATATGGTAATTTTTGGACTGGAAATATGCAGAGCGTTCCGATCATAAACTGGCTACCCGGCTGGCACGCAGGTAAAGTAAACCTTAGTATATTAAATTTAAATATAAATTTGCATAAATATATTTGACTGCTGAATTTGCATAGGATCCAGGCATGATGTTCAAGTATATGAGGACTGATGGAGTTGCATTACTACATGAACTACTTCCACGTGACGTCACGTCTCCGAGTGCTGGGTTTTCTGGCATGCAAGGAATGAAAGCGGGCCGCGGTCGACAGTTACAAATAGTCACCAGAAAGAAGTCAGATTTCTGGCCGATACAGGACCAAAAAGAACCACTTCGTCTTTTTCTCCACTGCGAGGGGCACTTGGAAGGGGCCTGACCTGGAAGAAGCTCCCAATATGTCTCCCCCGTGCATAATGACAATCAGTATAGCTAAATGTAATGGAAAATTAACTGGAGAATTCAGTGAGAATTTATGTGAAGGATTTTTTTAAAAATCTGTGTCTCCCTCGGGAAATGTTAAAATAAAGGGTCTGTCCTAATGGACACCTTGTGTGTGGCCTGGAGTGTACAAGAGTTGAGTACATGTCTTGTTTTTTTTGTTTTTTATTTTTTTAAATGTGTGATTCGTACTGGAGCGTAGAGGGAAGATGTCTGGCGGAAAATGCGATTATGTCAGACTCGGTTTTCCGCTCCCGCACCGAAAATGTGGTTCCGCAACCATTGTCCGAGGGAGATGAAAAGAGGTAGGTAGGCCACTTTGGACGTGGCTGGGTGGTCATGTTCTATTAAACGGTTATAAGCTCCTTTCTTCTGATTAGCTTTTCGTGACTGACTAAGAGGATTGGTGGGAGAAGGACGCGATTAGTCTGATTACGCCACTAGGCGAAAGCTTCGTTAGCGTTATGGTGCTTCGCATGCAATTAATTACAGGCTACAGGTAACCGACATGTTTGGTTGGGTTTGATGACTTGATGCACAGGGTTTTGGCCTGGCTCGCTTCTTGTGTTGATGATTATGCCACGTGGATGGATGATGTCAATTTTTTTTTTAAAAAGCAGTAGTTATGACGAGGGCTAACTAATGCAGGGAAGTTGTGGTTAGATAACAAATCCTCAGCGTTATTTATGGGCCTAATAAATACGCCGTTTATTCGGATATAGGTGGTGATAATACTACGATAATAATTCGGTTGATTTCCCTCTATGACTCTTATCATCCGCGTGGCTTCATCAAGGGTTGCCACATTTGGTGTGAATTATGTGAACTGGGCCACTAAATGTTGGGTTTGTTTAGCGCATGGTAATTAAACTATGCGATATTGCCATGTAGAATCATTCTTGACAGCTGGATACTGCGATATACTGTACTAGCACTTATCATAATCACTAGAGTAGTACTACTTTTTGATTAATTTATGGAAGGCTTTATGACTCTCAATTGATTTTCACGCAGTATCAATACAGCTAATATTCTTTGAATGAATGTGTGAAGTTCGTGGAAATTCAAACATTGATCTTTCGCCAGGTATACGGTTCGGAATGCGTATAGCATAAGCAAATAAAAGGTATTAACTCATGCGGTTTCATACACTGAGAAGATTAAAAGCGCACTGTTCCAGTAATTTTCAGCAACGTGTCAGTTATACAGCAGGTATAGATAGATGAGTCGCAAAAAAAATGGCCGAATGATCATACGTTAGACTTATATCAGTGAGAATAGACTTTGTAGGCAGCGTCGCTATCTCCAGCTTGTATCTGTGAAATGAACTGTGGCAGCATATTAGGGAGGCCTGGTAATAAATAAGGATTACGTTGCTGAGAGGACTTCGCGATGAGTCTGTAGGGCAATTAGTCTTGTAAATTGCGCCTGGGAAGGAAAGAAGCAGGGGAAAAGGTGTGCAGAAAAATGGAGGATTTTTCTTCTACTTTTCCTTCCTGATGTTAGAAATGGTTAAAAGCCGGGCTTGTTTCCGACTCTTGATCAATAGTTACAAACGACGAGATGTCCCTCTCCGGAGGGAGGCAGTCAGTCCGCCAAGGGAGTGATAAATAATGAGGAATTCCCTCTTCCGGGATAATAGCATTGCAAGCAAGCTTCTGTTGGAGACATTAACAGGCATCGGGTTAGTTTCCTTGCGACTTCCGCGCCGACCTTATTGACTGTGAGATAGATAACGAGATACATTGTTGTGAAATATGCGGCTGGTACTGGCCCAGATTCTTTAGCCTTTGTGTATATATCTATTTGTAGAGTCGACTTCGATGGAAGCGGCTTTTCTCAGTAGCTGCACGAAACCTTTTTCGTTCCACTTGTCATCCCATTACCGAGTTCTCCGTTTCAGAAATTGAACGTGATTCACTCAGATTTTCTATTTGAAAACGCATCATGTCAAATATAGTATTGAGAGAAGCGCGCTCCTTTGCAGCAATCAAGTTCTCTTCACATCAAAGTACGTTTTTGATTGATTGACTCTACAGTACACTACTTTGCTTTCCTATATATTTTTTAAAAGGATTTGTGCACGGGGAATACGCAGTTTTTTTTTTTTTTTTAGCCCGGCTGGATTTATCTTTTTGGCACAATTATAGGCATCTTATTGGCAAGTTATGGCATCGGTCCTCGCCAGGGCGTGACGAATACCGAGACGGTGCAGTTCAGGTTGACACGACCGAGATATTTATCGTCCCCTGCGGAGTTTCCCAGTCTGCGTCAGCCCCCGTTTTGCTGAGAGAATAATAAATCCAGCCCAGCAGCACATTACACAAAGATGTCTCTGCTGCCGGATAGCATGCACTTGGTGTACATGTTGTACCTTTCGAACCTTAGGAGAGAAAAAAAAAACCCTCAAAGAGGGGGCAGCATCAGGCAGAAGCAATATTGCAGGACATTAAATTTTCTTGCTCCGGAACAGGTGGTTCCAAAGGGGTGCGGTGCAAATGGGAGGACGTGGCGCTGGGATTTTAGAGACAGAGTCTGGAACCTTGCTGCAATTCCTCGGATGATACTTCTCATATTTTTTTTTTGTAAGGTTGCTACGCCTTCTTCTTCGTCTATCTTTTTGGACGCGGAGGATGCTACCAGGCGAAAAAGAGGGGTCTTGCCGGTCGATTGCAGCTGAAGATTCGGATGTCGACTTGTTATGAGATCGAATTTGAGCGCCTTTCATGTGCTACGATTTGGATGTACGGATCCTTTTTACACGGAACGTATTCTAGAGGAGATAAAGAAAAAGGGAGTTGAGGAAGACGCCTCGGGAAAATATGGAGTTTGGTTATCTCAAGAGATGGTTTTTTGTGACTGGCATATGCCGAACTGCACCTAGAGCCGAATGCCATTTGCATCGTGGATATAGTGAGCTGGGTCTCAAAGTGAGCTGGTTCGACGTGCCAGAAGTGTTTATTAAGTTTTTTTAAAAAAATGTCTAGGAATATGGTTGTATTTAGTATCATTTTTCATCATCATCATCATCATCAATTCATCATCATGAAAAATCATGTGTCTGGTCATCACTGGTCACCCCTTCATGGGATCAATGTCGTGATCAATATGAATGAATGAATGAATAAATGAACGAATGAATTTATTCTGATTGGGGCATTCCACGGTAACGGACGGGACAAAAAAAAATATGGATTTTGTGTTTTCAAGTATAAATTCTGTAGGTATCAAAGTGTTTTTGAATGTATTGTGACACTTGAAGGACAATATAGTGAAGGTGTTAAGATTTATGGAACTTCAGCTGTTGGTAATTTAGGTTTTAACATGGTGATTTAATTACATTAAGTAGGGTAAATGACGGGACAGAAAATGGGCATTTATCCGAATTGTAGCACATGTAATAGAAAATTTTTGTTTGAGTGTTATTCCACAGAAATACGGAAATTTAGGTTAAGATGAAAGTTTAAATAGGAAAAAAAGCACTTTTCACCAAAATGTCCATTTTCACATGGAATGACCCATTTATTTTGTATTATATTTGATCTGTATTGCACATGAACGGCCGACTTTTTGGACGCTCTCCGGACAGGTATCGAAGCATCGCACGTTACTCCAAGGACTCCATTGACCACTTTCGTCTGCAACACTTCCGAAAATAGAGTATTTCAGACCACTTCGACGCTAAGAGCGGACCTGGTCCAACTTTGCGATTTAATTACAGAATCTGGCGCGGGTTTTGCAAGAGTCTGCAGCAGCCGACTAGTTGAAAATTTCATTCCGTTCCTTGTGTCCTTCTATCCCGAGGTTTCCGACCACATGAAAGTAGTGTCCGGCGTGAATAGGTTTTTTTTTTTTTGGGTGTTCCACCGTAAAAGGGGATGGTGAGTACCACCGCTGCTCCTTCTTCCTTCGTCTTCCTCCTCCTGTGTGCCGGCTTCCTTCATCGCAAATCGATTGAGCTGGAGCACAGGCCCCCCCATGCAGCAACCAGAGAGAGGGGATGCCCGTGCGTGGGGAAAGAGACGAGGCACTCCCTGCGCATGGGTGGGGCTCATTGTCCGCCGGTACACCCAAGTCGTCGTCAAGTGGAGGTTCTGACCCACCCCTCAGAAAGTTTGAGTCTATATAAACACCTTGGTGCGTCGAAATGGGTGGAATAGGAATTGGAGGGTGGGATGAGTTTTTTTTTTTATTATTTTACGGGCGAAGGCGGACATGAATGGGACATTTGGTAGCGTGTCGGTTGGATAAGATGTTTTTAAAGGGGTGTAGACGAGTGATACATTGTATTAGAAGGGGGGAAATGAGGAATTTTTCGTCCTGATGTAAATTCAGCAAGGCAAGTTACCTGACCGCAATGCGAAACGTGCCACAACTCCCATGTTGTTGCAGTGATAATTTATTCACACATTTAAAACTGCGGTACTTGGCAGTACTTCCGGTTTCCTGGCTGGCAAGGCGGAGTTGCTAGCAAACAAAGTTCTGCCGCACGAAGTTTCATTCGGTTTGTTATAGCGTTCAGAAATAGTTTCCAATTGAGATGCCAACCAGAATCATTTGTATAAGTAAACAAGTGTCCTCCCTTCATCGATGCATTTACTGTGCATTACTTTGACTTCAATATATGCTGAAATTGTGCACACCCATAATTGGGCATGCTGTACGCCGTCGGAATATTCCAATTATTGTGCAAAAGGAGTAACAAAATTGCACTCTCTATAGTTTGTTCGGCTATTGGGTAGTCTTTGTTTCGTTCAGACGGCACAAAAAAATTGGCTTTTGACGATACTAGCAGTTCCCAGCTTTGATAAAAATGATCAGCATGAGAGCACAGGCCGGGGTCCCACCGGAGTTGCATTATGTATGTACACGCGCACCATACACGGACGTTCAGTAGTAGCCTATTGGACTGATGAAGTCGTGTTTATCGAGGGTAAGTAATGCGGAGAGAACACTTTGGCAATTAGGTATGCATTAACCAGTGTAAGCCGTTAGCAAAGTTCACAAGGTGCGCTTAGTAGCCGGCCTGAATATGCAAGCCCTGTAGTTGCGGTCGTTTGTTTGTGAGAAATTGATTCGGCCGGCAGTAGACGCATGATGCAAAGGGTGTGATTATTATGCAGGGGCATGAGTGCACCCCTCCGTGCTGTTTATGTAACTGCGGCCGCGGATGAGTGAGAGCACCTGTCATCTGAAACTTGCCTCGCCTCCCAGCAGTGTTGACGGTGCTGGAAAGGCCAAAGATGATGGTTCCGGGGGAGTCCTCAGGGCTTAGAGTCAGCAGGAAAGGGAGCTTTGGATGGAATATCGGACACGGACCTTATCATCTTGGGATATAGCCTGGAGACTGCACTATAGTGAGGCAACTCTTCAAAAATATCGATATTGCAAATATTGCACGATAGTTTGAAAATTATCGACAATTCGATATCGTTCGGGACGAACGTCTCAATGTCCAAAACTAGTAAGGGTGAAAATCGCGTGCGTGTCATGCACTAATCCCCCTGACTCAAAGAGGGATTAGTGCAGGGCATGCATGCGACTTTCACCCTTACTAGTTTTAGAAATAAAATGTCTCTCCTTGGGACTGCAGCTGCGGGAACTTCGAAACTGATCACTAGATTCGTATTCAAGAAATCCGGCTCAACTTATCTCCGTCTTGAGCCCCTTGGGATAATTATCAGCGCCTACGTAATAAGAAGTTTTTGAACAGAGGGTCTCGCAAAAGCACGATCCGAGTATACATGACAAGCCCACCGTTTAATTAGAACTCGAGATGCTTAATTAGTGGGAGGTAGACGTGACGATCAATTAATCAGAGCCAAGACGGCATCAGACTTGACGAAAAGTCCGGGTGAATCCTGAAGAATGTGCCGGATAATTGACTCCGGGTCCTGATTTTTTACCTTGTGATGATTTACCGGCAGTCTACTTTGCAAAAACCGGGTTTGAATTCTGGAAGACCTGAAAATCACCGCCATCGATCCAGTCTCCTGTGAGAACAAGCCCCCTAAGGGAAAAGGAATCGGTATTGGAAGGAAAAGTATAGAAATGGTGTAAACACCCATTTTTTCCCCTCCTCCTCCCAAAAAAACTTGGGACACGAAGGCCCCCCCTCCTATCCCTAGGAGCTCACGCAAACACCCGGAAGGAAGAGCCTATTCTCGTTTATTCTGGAAGTCCGGTTTTTGGGTGTCGTAAATGGAAGCGAACTCCATCCCGAGGCCCGGTTTCTGTGACTTTTCTACCGGAGTAATAGCCCGTGTTATTGCCCGGGTGTTGGTTGGCTATAACTCCGGGGGCTGTTGTCAGGTAATGATGCAGCTTGTAGGAAACTTTTTGGGGAGGGTGCACCGCTGACAACTCACCTTCTTCATTTGTCTTCGGGGCTGCTGCTGAAGTAGTGGGTGGGATGTCTCGGGCCATTGATTGAGATTGGTTGGATAGGGGAGGTGGGTGGAATTGCTACTGTGCGCTGTCTCAGCGGTGCAATATTTTCTACCCGACCCCCCACTGCTGCTCGGCCGAATTGGTGTTGGCCGGAATTGCATTTTTAAACAGGGATGGGAAAATGAGAAAAGATCAATTTCGGCCTCTATAATAAAAATAATACAAAATAATAAAAATTAACTAAGTAAAAATATGTAGGCTGACCTCAGGTCACCCCTTCTGACCCAGTAAGGTCACACAGGGTCGTGATCCAATAATACAACACATAGACCGGCTCGAAGCCAGGCCATCTCACGACTAACTACCTATGTTCATCAAACGGCACCCTCTTGCCATCTAGTGAGGGGTGGCACAATGGCCATTGCTATCAAAATGTAAGATTGTTGCTTCTTTCGCCTTGTTGATCGGGATGTCTAGGTCGAGATTCAACCAGTCGCGAGTTTTAGTAATGTGAGGAACCGCCCCCTACAGGTCATGTGATGCGGGCGGGGCATGCGCACCGCTTCCCTGGCTTTGGCCAGGGGAGAGTGGAGTTGGTATCCTGAGTCGAGTGAGTCAAGAGGGTCTGTACACTAATTGGTGACCTAATAAACCAGTGTCCATGGAACCCAGGTGTTTTCTTGGTGGAGCTTGCACGGGGTTCCGGGGTCGTCACAGTAATACCGAAACAACCATTGCCAATATTGGCATATAGGCATCAATTCTCGGTGAAACGCACTTCGGCTTCTCCGGCCACTTTTTTCGCGGTTCCATCAAGCAAACTTGATGAGAGTGGTCGTGAGACATGGGACCATCATTCTTGTCGAGTAGCAGAAGCAGACCATGCGCATATTGAGGGCCATATCGTCGCTTCCTCGTTGTCGAGGCAACCCGTACGGGCAATTGATGGACGGTCTCGGCGACCCTGCTCAGGCGTGTAAGGAATAAAGTTGCCCCCAGTCGGCCATTCCAACACCGGGTCAGGTCAATGCGGGGCCATTTACCAGAAAGCGGTGGGCACTTAGCGGGAGATGGGCTGGGGGGTTCTGGGAACATCCCCAAATGAGGCCGCCTTGTCGATATCGAGACCTTATAGATGACGCCATTTGTTTCATTTATCTTGTTTTTTCAGCGACGTTGCCGGGTTTTTTTAAGCCCTGAATCTCTACCTGGTTGGAAGTTTCAAAGCTTCCTGTCAGCACTTTGTAAATGGGTGTTGTTTTCTTGGCTTCCAAGTTTTTGAACCATGCCGCAGCATCCAACCGAGGTGCTGAATTCCTTCCAAAAAGTTTAATGCGTTTTCTGAGCGGATCTTGATGCCATTCGGCACCAAAAAGTCCGCAGTTGAATGGTAACCATCCCCGAGGGTCATTCCCTTGCAGATGGATCCAAGAGATGAAGTCTGCCACATCTAGGTCGAGGATCGGTTTTTTTCCATATTTTTTTGGAAAAAAAAAATATTTCGGGTTCATTTCTGGCTTGGAAGGACCATGTCTTTGAATGGAACCCATTTTATTTTACAATGCACCTACCAGTGTTTGTGTTTTTCTTCCGGCCATTTATTGCGGACGATTTCGGTGCGGGGGTAGGATAAAGGGAACCTTTGTTGCGTGTTCTGACTGCCAACAAGTGCCGCTTTACTGTAAATGAAACTGGGCCTACCCACCATTCAACAAAAAAATTTTTTTTAGCACGAATATTGTGTACGCCTCGAGAAACTCACGTCACGCGTCATTGAAGTCACCGTCACGCCGAAATGGACACAGAAAATGAAGGCGAGATAAGAGGGTTCAAAAGGCCCACTTTCCGGGTCGTGTGCAGGAATACGGTTATAATATTTCCGGACCACTTTTGGAAAGTCCGATATGGGGGATGTACAAGGGGTAATTTATTCCCGTTCTGGCCCCCTCCAGGCCGGGGGTCCTTCCGAAGGTGAGAGAGTCTATAATCGGGGGGATGACAAAGTTGGGACGACCCCCCCCCCCCNATGTCAACTTGACTGGGGAAGTCTTATCTAGAGAGCTGCAAACAGAGAGAATTGGGAGGACTATCGGTGACAGTAGATCCGTTTTTTGAGTACGGCCCCTGCGGCAGAGACATTTGCAAAGTTACGCGAGTTTGGACAACTTTTCCATATTAGGTTACGGCCAGGAATTCTTCCGGAGACGTATCGTGTCAGGATAAAACGAGAGCATATTGGCATTTTTTTAAAAGGGGGGTATGCCTGTAGGGGTTGGACCTATACCTTCAAATTGACGTACTATAATCGGCGTAAAGTTCGATATGTGGAGGTTCCGTATTAAAATGCAAACCGGTAGGAATTGGGTGGGATGGGTCAAAGTTACCCCTCAGGTGCATGTTACGATCTACCCCGCTAGTCTTTGAGGCATGTATTCCGCACCTAACAGGCTGCCTCCCCGGGAAAGCTGCAGACTCGGAGTCAGTGCATGTTAATTCCATTGCGGAACCTCGTTAGTGGCTGGGCTTGGGTGGATGCGGAGGTTCAAACGATGATGTTGCACCAGAGAGAGAGCGAGAGAGAGAGAGAGAGAGAGAGAGAGAGAGAGAGAGAGAGAGAGAGAGAGAGAGAGAGAGAGAGAGAGCAATTTCACCGCCCACGCCTGCATTGAAAATGAGTCTGGAGAGATTAGCAACATGCTGTACCCCTGTGCTCTACTATAGATAGTAATCAAGGATCTGTTTTGAGAACCGCTTAAGATCCTAATTTGGACTATGTGTCTCAGTTTTGGGGGAGCTCATTTGGGTCTAATGAGTGTAGTGGTCACATTGTGTTTGGGTGCTGCAGGTGCTTCTTGAAGAGTTTGAGTCAAAGCCGTTGAATTTATATGGGAAGGTGTGGTGGCCGAGATGGTAACGTCTCGGGTTTCTGAGTGAAAGGTCCCAGGTTCGATCCCCTTCTGGGATTTCTCTTTCGCCTGCGTCAGAAGGATGTCTGACCCGCACCTTGGAGGTATCTGGCAACCTAACCTCCTGGGGAACAGCACGTGACCCATTTATAGGTCGGTATCGCACTTGCACCTACGTTCCCTCCCCAACAAGATTTCCCATTGTCCTTGATTTCCCTGCACCGGAGTCTGAAGAAAAAAAATAATCTGAGAACATCAAAATGGTGGTAATCCACCCCGCTGAAAGGGCTCGGACCCCTCTAATGGGGTACAATAATATATATATTTTTTAAGCCGTTGAATTCATGTGGTCATCCCTCTGACCCCCAATGATACAACTGGTACAGAGCAAGCGTTTATTAGACCGGCCTGCTATCCGGCCACAACACGACTGAATCGAGCGTACTACGCCCCCAGCTCCCTCTAGATTCGCGCTAATGCGCCACTCCAGCCATCTAGTGAGGGACATCACAAATTATGTGAATAACCCCAATGGTCACCTGTGCTTAAATAATGTGTTTCTAAAGGTTCTTTGGCGCTACAATTTGGCGCGTCGTGTTCGAGAGCTGGCTCTTAATAGAGCCCCCTCCTGGCTGGAGGATTGTACCCAAAGCTATTTATTCAAGTGCAACATCCAGTAAACATTGGGCCCGATGCAATCCAGTAAATGAGGGCGCGCAGGACTAAACCGGCAGGGAGGCTAGCGTGATTGTACGTAAACAGGCAGCGTAATTCCTTCAATCTATACTTCAATTAGCATAATCAAAGAGCTGCGAGGCGCGTGTGTTGGAGGACGATAAGCGGAATCGCAATGTTTACAGGCTTATCTGGTGGCATCACTTCCACTTTGCCTGTTGCTAGTTGGAACAAGTTGTCGGCCCGGTTTTTAGGGTCTTGAGAGACGCCGTTTATGAGCATCTGCAGGGGGAAAGTTTGCATGCCAACAGGTATTACATGTGCGGTAACAATGTGAGGGGGGGACCTTAACGTATGTCGTGGGAAGCTGCTGCGTATTATTATGGCAGGGGCTTTTCATATTTAATGAAAAAGGGGGAAAGGCGCCTCAAGTGCACTCCGTCGCGGGAAATTAGTGCGTGGTAGCGTATGGGAGGCTTTTGAAGCGGGTTAAGACCCGGGGAAAAGAGTGGAGGTGTTTCAAAATGGGGGTTGGATGGGATAGGATTTGCACTACCGCCATTAGTCGGCAGGGTTGTCGTTGATTAATGCCAGAGGGCACTATCCCCTCCCGCTTGTCCGTGGGAATGCAAAGTAAAGGCATCTATATTTTAAACTAGTAAAAGTGACATAATATTTGTGCTTACTGTAAAACAGCGATGGACCACCCTGTAATATGAATAAATTGTTTTTAATTCCTTTTTGTGGCATGACCGCGTGCAGGCAGGGAAAATGGGACAGTTCATTGATTACCAGGCTGTACAGCTTGTTTTCACACTCTATATGCCTGTAAAAATAAACAGATTTTAATATTGCTATTGTTGGCGTGCACGGACGTTAAAAATATGGCAGGCTGATAGGAACAAGCCTGTATGAAATGATAACGTCAGAACCCGCGGTTATCTGTGATGGTTGAATAATGTCATAGACTATGAGGTACTGGCACTTCCTGAGTGGCACACAGTGGACACACCCGCAGGTGATCAAATTTTACCAGTCTAAATAGTTGAAACCGAGTTGAAAATAATAATAGACGTATGCCATGTCGAGTCCATTTGTATATATATATATTTTTTAAATTCCGAATTGCGTAAAACACCACATTACGTATGTGTATGAAATCTGTGTACCGTTCTATGCAGTTGCAATTAACGTTAATAAATTGAATCCGTACGCTGATAAGTGCGGTTGTGTTATTGTTAGTCGCTCTTGTTGGCGTGCAACCACATTCGCCCAAATTAATGCCCCCGTATAAACATCGGTGACGTCCAACAAGAGCCGGGATCACTCCGGATATACCGCCCTGGAAGCAAAGTACGATTTCTGAATTTGGACCAATTACGACCTTCCGTTTTATGATAAGTGATTCAAACTTTTGGTCAATGTATTTCGAAATTTGTTCAAGTGTTTCACACTTTCAGGCCCAATTCTCACTCAAAATTTTCTGGATTGGGGTGGGTTCTTATGCACCCCCGACCAGTTCCGTTTTGGGGGAATATTTATGACCCGCGGCCATATCGACATCGTTATTCAACCCCCGTCGTATTTATACTCCCCCCGCCAAGTTTGGCCAACCTTTATCGACCTCTTTACCTGGGATTTGGGGCCGGGCTGACAGCCGCATTGTTCTGCCCACGGTTACCCTAGAGAGGAAGACTCCTCAGCCTCCCATAGAAAAGAAAGGGAGTCTGCTCCATTTGGACGGCGCTGATAGTTGGAGGATTAATTTACGCTACATGGGGAAAGGGAATGGGGCAGCTCATAACGAAGATCCGATTAGTTGGGGGAAAGTGGGCTAATGACGACGCTTGCATAAAAAGTACCCCCCCGCTCGCTGCCTGCCTACACACGGTCGGTTCCGCCGACTATCAACGGACTTGCTGGCCCGTGTCAACAATGTAGTCAAGTCGGATGGGGGAATATGCCCCGTAATATCCTCCACCCCCCTAGCCTCCCACCAGGATAAGCCGGTGCTGTAACAATATTATGGTAATTATTATTTTTGAAGCGCTGAGAGGTCAATCAGCCTATAACTAAACAAATAAGGGCAGACTGCAGGTAATGCGTCAACATTGAGTATGTCCTAATAAAAAGGGCGATATTCAGTTTTGTTAATCTGGCGAGAGGTTGTTGTTAGCTTTTCATGGCTGTTTGTCACATGCATGGAAAATAAAATTTTGAACCGGAATTGAATAATGGCGTCCGGGCGGAAGGTGACGTTGCTGCGTTTCATTAGAGAGTTGCTATATACTGGATGGCGATCTGAAAATTAAATTTCGCACTGTAGGGTGTTGCATTTCGGGATGGAATCTGTGTGCCTTTAACTGCACCATTGTTGCTGGCGACAAGGTGCTAAAATTAGTTAATTGGAGGACACGCGGGTCTGTAATTATTTTGAGCACTACATGTGTGCTAAAATATAACAAGGCTGTAACAGTATTCAGTAACTGGAGTTTCTACCGCCTGAAAAAAATTCAGTGGAGTGAAAGTACTCGATTGAATAGAGCTTGGAACTGTATACCTCGCCTGACAGAAAAATGCGATATTCGAGCCTCTTTTTTTTACAGCAGAATTTTTCCAGAGGGAATTTTGATTATACCATTCGATGCTTACTCACTAGCCCGCAGTATGCATGCAGTAAATCAATTTCGGAATTATTATTTTTTTGGTCAGAGATGCTTTTTTAGGCAGCCGCATCCTTCAGTGCTACATTCATGTCAGAAAAAGCAGTTTCGCCGATAACTGAACCTGCAATCTCTCTCCGGATATGAGAAAATATTTCTCCGCAGGTTGTAGCGTCTTGAGACATAGCCTGGGCTTACCACAGCCCGGAAGCTCTGCCTTATTTCTTTAATTTTATACACACTTAACTCCCAGAACAGGTTTCATTGCAGTAGAGCTTTGGCTGCATTCCAGCGTGTAATCCCCGCAAATCTGTACCGCCGAGAACATAACATTTCTTTCGCCCGTCGGTACCGAGTCCGGCGGATTACATGAATAAAGGATGTAACCAACCACAACCATTTGCAGAGGAAAATCCTTAGTTCCTTCCACACAAAAAAAAGAGCGCTCAATCACAGAGGTAGATTAAAGTCCAAAATATAACTGGTTGGACCCCGATTGGGTTAATGTCATTTCCAGTAGAGTTTGATCCACTTACGGAAGAAGAACTTGGGGGTGACACACTGCGTGACAAGAGGATTATTAAGCCCTAAAGTTTAGGGGAGGGGGAGGACCAAATTTATGCGCGGTTACCGTGTGTTCTGTATGCGACAACTTATCAAATTAGGATCCCGGTGTGTTAGGCGAAAAGGCATTCCGTATTCCGGAAATTCTCGGCCTGCACTGGGAGCCTCTCGAAAATCCAACTGCAATGCCTGTTATTCATGAGGACCCCCCTTTCCAGCCTGCTTACTTCGGGGACGGAATATTGTTGAGTAACACACACAAAAAAAGAGAGAAGTTTTAGGAATTTCTTTGGTGGAAAAGAGAGTAGAATGCATGTGGAGGAGCCCTTGAAAAGATGAAAAGGACGTGAGGAACATTGTAGGAACATGGCCCATTGGATGGGAGATATTTGGGATTCTTCCAGATTCCACACAATAAGGATAGTGGGAGTTGCAGGTAATTTAAAGGCTTGTTTTGGAAATAGGGGGGGAAAAAAGTATGATCAGAGAAGCTGCGAATTCTACGATGCGGGTGGAGAAGAAGAAAAAACCCACTTGAGACATACTGCAGTCCATTACATAACCTTCTGCGTATCTGCAATGGTTTGGTCCGACTTGGGGAAGCGGAAGGGTATATACTGTAATAGCATACGTGAAGCGAGCAAATGGATTATTTTTTTAGTCTCGCGAATTTATTATTGACTAAGTTACTGAATAAAATAAGCGCAGAAAATGACTCGGGCTGTACGTGCGTATCGTGCCTTTTATTGTGATGATAAATATTTGGCACACTGTACGCGACCAAGGACCGTCACCGTCATGGCTTGTTGGCTGCTACCATATCAAGAAGCACACACTTGATGCTGAACATGGCACTGTTCCACGCGTTGGAGCATTTTTTATCATGTAAGTTTACGCGAGTTCGTAAAGGGGATGCTGGGTTTTTAAAATTTTTTATGCAATTTAGCATTTCATAGTGAAAATTTCTGCTGCAGTTCAGAAGCAACTCATCCTTCTCCGTCAATCATATCAACCACCCATTGGCCCCATCCAGACTTTATAACCCATGAACAGGATACAATTCTAAAGGGGCTTACACCACACCTGATAACAAGCCATCCATCACCCTCCCCCCAAAAAAATTTATATACGGTTATGTCTGTAGCTTTGTTATAATATGCTGATTGAATCCTCCAACACGGAGGCCGTTATTGACGTATAACGCGTACTTTAAAACCATGCTCCATTCGTCTGCATCACACGAGGCGTTTTTACAGCGATTCATATGTCCGACTCGGTATGATTGATGCGATTAGGAAATCGCTATGGGCACAACGTATCACCCCTTGCCACGTTTTGAAAAACCGGTGCACGTATAGGGGTGGGCTAGCCTGAATATTTCCCGGTTGGCCGGACGCTATACAGAGGCGTCCAATAAAACAAGAAGCGGGCTTAGCAGCAGGCGATGAATGCGACCTTTCACCTAGTGTCGCCAAGTGTCCCCCCAACCCTTTGCCACCTCCCCCCTCCTTTTCCTCCGGACGGCGAAAGGTTGCGAAATGGACTCGGTTATCTGGGAAACTGCGAGGCCTCCAGAGTTTATGGATCCTCAACTACATGACCTTTTCTGAGGGGGGGGTGGGGGTGGGGGTGGGGGAACGGGATGGAGAACACTCGTTTGCCAGCTGGTGGAGAAGGTCGGGCACGGAACAGGAAGATGGCAATTTGCTGAGGAACAACCGCCTCCTCTTCGGCTGCAGGGAGCCACCGTTGAAAATGGATGTATTGATTCGGATGGAGCGAATGAGATTTTGGTGGATTTAATCATTTCGATGATGAAAACCTAACCTAACCGATATCCGCAGTTCATATTTTGGTCCCTAGATGGCACTGCTCCACCACTAGAGGGCGGTGTGACGCTACCAGCCCCATCTACCTGCGCAAATTTGATTTGTAGTTCTGAAAGGTGAATGGACGAGACAAGACTGGATGTATTGTTGATAATGGAAGCGATGGGGAAGAAGCGACTCCGTGGAAACTTTGTTGGTCTTGGCTGCTGTTGTCTTGATTTACTCGGCTGAGCTTGTGAGACGAAAGCTGCGAAGGTGAAACATGGCGTGGGAGTCGTAAGTGGTGGCTCGATCGAACAGCTTGAACTGGGATTACACTTCTGCTTCGCATTTTGGCGAAAAGAGCTTTGGGTTATTGCATTTTGAACTGGAGCGATACCTGGATAAGACACTGTTAGAAGATTTTGGCGTTGTCTGCTCACGTTTATTAGTTACAGATTTTGAGATTGTCTGCCAGTATTTTGAGTCAAATTACTATATTGCTGGAATGTTGGTACTTAGGCGCAAGATTGGTTTTATAAGGCGCTTATTACCTGCCAAGCAGGTGGAAACTTGTACTGGACGTACTATTATAATCTAAAGCAAGTGCTGTACATGTAGCTTAAACTAATTGTTTAAAATTGTGTCATTTAAACACACATTTAACCACTTTCTGATCCATCACCATGTCTTCAATGTCTGAACTAGACGATTTTCGACGATAACTTTCTGAATTCCTCCCTTTAAAAAAATTGTTCCCACGCGAACATCTGCATAATACGATGCCAATTGAGAGCCCATAATAAAAAGTACACTTTTACGATTCCCAGTACCTCCGATTTAAATTATAAATCTAGTCAGGTGCTTTCTACCGCACCGATCCGGATTACCTCAAATGATAAAAAAATCTGACGGTGTTTTTTTTCTTCTCCCCCCTCCCAGCTCTAATGGCCCACCGTGCCATTATCAGAAGCAGAAACTTGGTCCTCCATAATATTCCCGCAGGGCTGAGGCCGGAATGGAGAAGGAAATGGAAGTTCTGTGATACGGAAAAGCCGGCCTAGAATCTCAGCCCACTTACAGTGGGTTACTACCAACATTTCAAGGTCCCTAGGAAATGTCATTTGGTTCTGTCCAAGTTGTGCGCCGGTAGATGGGGTTGCTAGCGGCACAGCGCCCTCTAGTGGAGGAGCAGTGTCATCTGGTGACCAAAATATGAACCTTGGGAGCGTCCTGAGTTGACACCGCGTGACTGATTCCAAACGAGAATCCGATAGCCACATAAGCAGACCCTAAAAGCGAGAGAAATTGCTCCGTCCCTCCAGCAAGCAGTCCATATACCCGGAGGACCAGCCGGACACGTAGAGTCAGCTGGGTCTGATCTAACGGAACGTGCCTCATTAAGGGCGCATCCACTTCCAATTTTATTCCCTAGGATTTCTCCAGGGGCCAAAACTGAGGGGGGCTTAAAAAGGCTTTTCGCGTTGCGTTCAGCCTAGGGATGACGGGAACAAACTGGATTGTTTTGGGACTTAAGGATCGTCGGGACAATTAGGGGGAAAGGGACATGAAGGAAGGAGCACTTGCGGTTAGCGGGGGAGTGTCACGATCACTTTGCCCCGGTTTGGGTTACGGTGCTTGAAGCTGGAGGACAACTAGCCAGGAAGTCCTTTGACGGATGCTATAGCAAAGGGAAGGTTCAAATTGAGCATGGAGGTCATTTTTGTAAGGGAAATAAGGTCGTGACGAAAATGGGCTGATTTAAGTCATAAATGAAAGTTTAACACGTGAGAGGTTGTTTTAAATTGAACGGTATGATATAGGTTGCGTCAGGTCATTTATGTCTAGACCTGGTGGAAGTTGGAGTGAATCACCCGTACCTAGCCATTGGAAAACCCTCTCATTGATTCCACAGGCCAGGAAATGACTCGCGGTCAATAAAGTGAACCACACCATTTTTGGTGGGTCTATAGGCAGCAATTTGGGGGCCAGCTTTAAAGAATTCTTACTGCCGCAGTGTAACTTCTTCTCAAGGGGCAGCATCGTTTGATTGCTTCGTGACCGCTTTTTTGGCCAATTTTTAGCTCTTTTATCCCAAGTTTTTTTAAATATTTGGAAATATATTTTTCCGCCGTCTTCGGCGCTGATAATAGAAAGTGGGAAATTCGGGTCAATTACGTGGACTGATCATCTGCGGTGGCGGATTGGAAAAAAAAAACACGCTTTTGACGAATTCGCTTCTGAAGAAGCGTGTACGCTAGGATGAGCCGTTTGCCTCTTTTGAGACCCGCGTGCAATTTTCCGCCTGACGGAGGAGTTACCGCGGCAAGAGAAAAATAATCTGACCTCCAAAAAAATATATGACCACTTCCGATTTTGCCAGCGCTTCCTTCCAGATTCAAAACACGGCGGAGTTTCGTAAAAGCAGACGGCATTTACATGCGTTGCCACGGACTAGACCCTGGGCGCAAATTGAGTAAAACGGGATTAGTCGGAGTTTATTTTTCGACCAAAGTTGGGGTGACATCCAAGCCGACGGGACACTATAGTTATTTTCATAATTTCTGGCGTGACGTGAATGCCAGCGATTTTTTGGGGGGTGAAGTTTACTCTCTAGTGCGGTCTGTGTTACCTGATATACACTCATATAGGCATGGAAGTAAAGTGGTAAAAGGCAGGGTTTTGGTCAATAAAGTTCGGGGGAGCTGTGGGCGAAAATGGAGGAGAGAATAAGGGATGAGGGGAGAATAATAGCCGTATTGTCGATAGTTGTATAGCACCTGGAAATAAGGAATTTTGAGGAAGAAACTTTTCACAAAGGGATTGCCTTCTGGATTGGTTCTTTTGATGCCAAGATAAACGAGGAACTTTTTGCTTTCATAAGTTCGTGGCCTGTGGTGAATTGCCGTATGTCCGTGGCCATTTGCCGGTACCTGCAACTTTGTTAGTATTCGCCGTACAGTGTGAACAGCGGTCAGTTCCGCTCTGTCGATAGAGCAGTGGAAACAAGGCTTTAAAGCTTGTTTTTCCTTAGATAAATTTAAGCATACCCAAAAGGATCAGAATATATTACCATCCAATGAAGAATAAGTAGACGCCTATTGGTTACAGGTGTGCCAACCTTCCAAAGTTTCTTAAGGAGCTGACAGTGATTGGCATAGGCCAACTTCAACCAGTTATACAGTAGGAGGTCAGTCGCCAATTTGACCGGGGTTATTAGCACATCAACAAGTCCTACTTAGAATTCCGACCCAGGCCTTGAAGCAAATGAGGGCAAAAGTTGTGGTTCTCAAGTTCTTGGCAGCATGTCTAAAGTAATTAAAATGGCCGCGTGGACTCGACAGGCGAAGAAGACTTCCATCTTGCGAACAATATTTCACGGGATGGGTCTAAAGTTGAAACACCCTCCTCCCAAAATTCGACGTATAAATCAGACGTGATGCAGCTCTTCACGCTGGGATCTGGCACTTCATAATGGAACTGGAGTTTGAGAAGATTTAAGCAGCAGTTCTGCAGATGGATGCGCTTATCCTGGGCCTTGGATTGAAACATGATTTTTTTTTTTTTTTTTTTTGAAAGACGGAGTTGCTTTTATACGGGACGTGGCACCTAATGTGAAACATCGCTCAAGCATGGCATTTACTTGGTGCTTCACGAGCTAAGAAAGACAGCCTGAAGCTTATACGCAAAAGGTGTGTTTTCATGGAAGAAGCTTGCAGCGCAGTTTCAGCCTCCTAAATTCATAACAAGGGTAATCCTTCCAGTGGAGTGTGGAGAATTAGGTGAATAAGATGCTTTGCAGGGAGACGGTGAAGATTAGCTGTGGTGAATACGTGGCTGAAATTATGGCCACATCTAACACGTAATCACTGGTTGCTGTAATTCATGCTTCGGTTGCTACAAGCGCTTCTACCAAATCGTAGCAAAAAACAGTTTTAGCTGAATTTATCCTGCCACTA
The DNA here is from genome assembly GCA_000934665.2 of Catajapyx aquilonaris. Classification (NCBI taxonomy): domain Eukaryota; kingdom Metazoa; phylum Arthropoda; class Diplura; order Dicellurata; family Japygidae; genus Catajapyx; species Catajapyx aquilonaris. The sequence continues at coordinate 140,751 of JYFJ02000541.1, forward strand.
TCAGCTCACTATGTAGTGAGCTGATAGTGGCATCCTATACTGTAGTTTTTCCCCAATGTACATTGAAAAAAAACACTGCAGTAGGATGCATTCGAACTAAGTTTTTTTGGCAGATTGTACTGTACAGTGTACGCACGTGGGCGTAGATTTTTTTCCCCATTCATAATCGACCTGTTTGTTAATAGCGTTACTCGTGTTATAGGTCACACGATTAGGATAATGAGGTTTCTGCGCATAAATGCGATGCTCTCAAAGGCTACTTCTCTGGAAACTTGTATGGTAATTGCAACTGTAAATTGCAGTGTTCAAAATCGACGCAAAATCGTGAATTTGTAATGTTACTTGCCAAGCTTTTGAAGGTGCTGCTTTGTTACATGATGTGCATGTGGTAACGAAAATTCAAATCGCGACCAAGGGGCGGAATCAATTATTAATTATTGTTAAACAATTATGCATCACATCTCTTAATTATTACAACTTTGCCAAGAGAAATCTGCATTATCTATATTATTAATACCCGGCTGTTCCCACAACTCCTCCCGCACCGTACACCTACAGCATTGCGAATGGTGTCAAAATTTAGCCCGCGTTTTCTATATTTGCAATAAACTTTTGTTTTTTGAAAATAATGGTCAGGGAATTTATACAACACAAAAAAACGCCGACAGCCTCAAAAAAAACCTGCCCGAAACCTTTCCACGGAATTCCCATTTCTATCGTTCCGGGCACGGGGCGCCACCTCCTGAGTGACGACTCGCTTACTTTTGCACCGTCTTCGGCATTTCACCGTCGGATGTCGCTGCCTGGTCCGCCCCCCCCCTCTCTCTCTCTCTCCACTTTCGCATTTTTTGCCAAATTTTGGCAAGTTGGTGCCTAGTCTGTAATTAAAATCCTTCATTGTATGTCCGAGGTTTCTGATTGGCCCGCCCTATATTGTTTGCGCGACGCTTCCGATTGGTCCCCGTTCTGCGCCTGCGCAGTGGGGGGGGGGGGTAGGCAGCGCCTCTGGTGGATGGAACTAGTGTAGGCTATAACTTTGCAACCAAATATGTGACTGAAAGTGCTCAGACGAAGCTTATTCACTCTGGCAGCAATCTCCTTCCAGAGATTAAACCCGTTTAATCACGATGATGGCTGCTGTGGTGATATAACGCCTTACTTAGAGAGAGGGAGAGAGAGAGAGAGAGAGAGAGAGAGAGAGAGAGAGAGAAATCTACAAATGGAGCAAAGGTGTCCAAAAAGCACACATCCACATCGCAATGCCTATATGTACCTAGCATCCTCATCTTCTGACACTCCAAAGCCTAACTTTTCAATAACTCTCCGAAATGATTTGGAAAAGAGGGGAACGCCTTCCAACAAGAACCTCCTTTTTTCCTTCTCCCCCCCACCACTTTTTGAAACGTGATGGAAGGGATGTCGTCGGACCCGGAGACGAGTATAACTCCCGGCTATTTGTCCACGGGATTATGCTGATGCAGCGCGCGCCATTTCTTGCGCAAAAAAAAAACTGGTCTCAAGATGGCGACGGATTCTCCAGAGACTCGCAGCCTGGTTCCCTTCCAAGTTCATCTAGTCGCGTCTAGGGTCGGTTGGCATTCCCTATTCTACGAGTCTCATTCCCCAGTCCTGATGGTATCAATTCCCGCGTTATAAAGACGCAATAAATCGACATATTCCCAGTCGGCGCAATTTTTATAGTCTTTCCCGCCACGGTGGCAAGTCTCACTGGGATCGCCCATATACCGGCATACTACCTTGTTCCGAGCGGCACGTGGACCGATGCAACGCGGTTTCTTTATTGCGTTAAACCCAACTCGATCGTCCTTAATGGTACAGTGTCACTCATAATTAAAATACTACAGAGGAACCCACTTTCAGAAGGTGCAGAAATGGGCAGGGATCATTAAAGTATGATAGCATGGACTATTGCTAATGGTGGAGATAAGTTATGCTGGGTGAAGGAAGTTGTTTCTGGGTTTGCTCACCGCCCAACCTCTTTGGGTATTCAGCATCAAAGTAGGTGCAGGAAATGGGCTTCTGTGCTATAATTACGTAGAGTGGTCCAGACCGGGGGGATAGGGGCGCTAGTTGGTTAGTAACCGAGTCAAACTTGCAAGTTCCGCCTTGGTTACTAATAGGATCTATCGAATCACGTCGTGCAGTGTGTACGGGTTTTTTTTTGGGGGGGTGCGAACGTGCTGAATTATATTACGAGCCAAGTTCGGCAAAAATTGGCGTATGATAGAACTGCGTTACTGCCCTCGGCCCGCATTATAAAATTACACAAGAAGCCCGTGATGAGCGGGCTTCGAAGCGCGGCGCGGCTCACAATTCGGCGGCATTCACACGTGAAAACGAAAGGGCAGAGAGTGGCAACAGTCCACATTTTGCACTTGGCCACCAACTCGGTAATAATGGGCTGGAAGCCCACTTTCGGAAATGGATGGCCTATATTTCACTGCGGTGGTGAGACTAAATCCCCCTAGAAGGGCTTTCGTCTCTGGGTCCACCCTCGAAAAATGGCCAGAGGGAGTTTGCATGCTACTGACTGCTGAACACACACTGCGTGTGGCAGTCAATGGGGAGAAAATAAATGTACGGGAGACCGCCCCACACTTTGCGGCTATACTTCGTCATGGGGTATATATATGTAAGGACCGGTCTCATGGGACGACCAAGATTTTCAGCAGGCTTTTCGGTCGGAAAGTGATCGATGTCCGGTATACTCCATTCATATTGCTCATTCAGCGTTCTGAGTTTCTTTTTTTTAAATGTACGGGTGGAAGGACCTGATGGTTGCGTGCACAACATTTGCGTGCTTGACTGCATGATGACATAATTCAATCCGGATATCATGAGACTGCTGACTAAGGCGTTCGAAATAGACACTGTGGGTTTTTTTATGGCCTTGTCCTGAGGGAACGGTACAGGGTCAAGTGTGACGACTTTTCTGCTATAAATATGCCTTTAAAAATAACAGTGATGTGCATATTCACAACTCTATTCAATTTTTTTCAAGCGTCGCATAACTGGCGATAGGCTACTGCACAATATTCCGAGGGAGCGTACGATTCCAATGCTTTTCACTTTCAATTCTCCCTGCAGTTGCGGCCGCACATATATAACCAGGTCTAGGACTGGTAATAAAAAGGCCCAGCTGGCGGAATTCGATTTAGAGATGTTGAGTGAAGAATGGGCGACGTGGTACATGATACAGCCAAGCTCGCTTACATTGTTCCTTTCGCTCTAAACCTGTCTCAGAACGCTATATCAGGGTATAGGGAAGAAGCGCCTTCTGTAGAATAATGCGACACGAAGTATGGGAGCCGCAGGAAGCTCCTTAACATATAGTGCACACCTCTTTTTTAGGGGGGAATGCCTACCGAGCTGAAACATCCGAGGACAAGTCACTTTAGATAAGAACTCTTTAAAATCCCCGCCGACTCTTGGAAAATTCGCTCTGGTCCAGAAGAAGAGTAATGCGTCTTTTTTTTCTCTGTCGCCGTTCTCTTAATTTTTCTTTTCCTGAGAGAAACGTGACGGGTCGTTTTTCAAAATAGCAAGTCCAACAAATTCGTAAGATCCGACAGTATAGGTGTATGCCTGTCGAGTCTGTTAAGACCCCCAAATTATCCTGTTAATTACCAGATATCATGTGGCATAACCCGCATCTGACATCACTTCCAGCTTGTATGTTGGCTCCTATATAGTAAAAGGCAGCTTCGGACACCCCATGGTGGTATACACGTTGGGCAGCCGTGCCAGGCCAGGGCTTTTTATCAATAATGCAGGTTCCACACGGCCTCCAGCGCTTAATTCGATGGGGCCTAGGATGCGTTGGAAGGGGAGTAGTCGCCATGTCCTTTTTTCTTTCTTCCTTGGTCCAGGGGCACTTTTCCAATTAGGATCGGAGGCTGGGGTGCTTGAGGTGGAAAGTTGCGGCGCCTCCGGAGAAACCCCGTTGGGATTGTGCGGCGCCGGATAATCCGGGGCGCCAGTCTTCATTAGGGTGTGGGAGGGGGACTCGTTAGACCGTTGCCAATATTGTAGGGGGAATTAATGAGACTGTGTTGTGTATGTGTGTGTCGGAATTACCGCTGAATCCATCATATTAACGTGATTACGAACCGGGCAAAACATGTCATTTGTTTTAGTCCCATGGACAAGTTTTGGGCATTGGTCTGAGCGATTTTTTTGGGGGGTGCCTGTGAGGCTGGTTTACCTCGAATGGGGACAATTGACTTATTTGTTGCGGTTACGTGGACTGCAACCGAAATCGACTGTTTGTAGTGCGTTAAAGGGCTTAATTTAATACCTTTATCGGGTTTAAATACTTGACATTAATGGTGCGTACACTGCTGGATATTAATTCTGTCATACTGCTAGCGACATTTTCTGATGCGGCAGCCGTGCAAATCGAGCCGTCCGAGTCAGAAATGGTAGCCCTTGGGTGACGTCACTGGCTGGGGACAAGCCTTTTCTTCATTGCTCTCCAGCCGGTGACGTCACTCAAGGCCTACCTCTTCTTACTCGCACGGCTCACACTCTATCACTTCCATTTGCATTTCTGCCGCATCAGAAAATGTCGTAAGCAGCGTACAAACAATGATGTCGATATGCCTGAATCACTGGGTCGCCCATGGAAGATCCTCAGGGAGACTCGACAAAACTATGAATTCTGCAGGCTGACAAAAGTTTTGGAGACGAAATTCTGCAAGTTTCTCCCGAAATTGACTTTTCATATCTAAGAGCTGGGTTCCGTCACGCTAGAAGATTGAGCGAAAAATGACGCCGACGGTTAAATGCCAGTCGAGATAGGCGTCTACGATCTCAAAGTATGACTGTTCTTGCACACATTGCAAACATGAGAAGTCTTTGGTATTATATATGCCTGAAACTTTCCGCCGTTGCTTGCAGTTAGCTCAACTCCAGCGGGGGGAAACCCAGCCAGGAGTTGGAGAGATAATTTTATTAACGTGGATCCAGTGGGCGGGTACAGTAATGTTGCGGCATGAATTCCATCATAATTATTGAAACACCAGCAGCAAAGGCTTGGGGAAATACCATCCGCAGCGATTTACAATACCCGGTGCGATGATGGCTCTTTGTTGAAGCACATTTTTTTTTTTATGTTGCCTGTTTAAATCTATGGTAAAAACAGATATTTTTAAAAGAAAAACCCTTTTCGTTGCGGAACTATGCGGTGGTCTCTAACGATACATAGTGTTTCCGGGCTTCAGTTTTATGATGTTCCAAAGGGTGTATTTCTCTCGTGCGAGGTCGGTGAGCTCCTATCATTGGTCTTTTGGAGAAAGCTGGGGGGAATCCGGTTGATGGGAAGAGAGTGCAGAAGATGATTTGTTGCTTTAATGGTCTCTGTATTACTGATCAGAAGAATAAAGGCGCGATTTATCGTCCCGTAATAGTTTTCGGAGGGGGTAAAAAGAAAGCGGGTTTTGTTCGCATCGGATCGGCTTTTCACGTCGATGGAGATAGCCATTTTATGGCTCCTTGCTGGTGATGTTTAGACCACTTATTCAGCTTCACCTGATCTTATTCGTTTTAAAGTTGCACATTAGGCTGCTCCATGCAATTTTGTAGACTTTTTCGAGAAAACAAAGTCTTATAGAATGGCGCTGTGTCTATGGACAGGTATCAGACAGACAGACAGAGCCGTGCTATAAGACTTTGATTTTCGGGTTCCGGGTTCACTCTATCCGCCCCTCCCGCTGGCTGACCCCTACCCCTGACCGCCCATTATCCCCAGACCGTCCCTTTCCCCCTCTCTCCTACCACATGATACCTGATATCTGTCCACAGACGGACGGACAGAGCCGTGCTATAAGACTTTTTTCGATTGATGAAAAAAATGTCTAAAAGATGGGTTTGCTAGGATAGATTTTTTAAGGGGGAAAGGGGCGGTCTGGGGGTAGGAGGAGGGAGGGGGAAAAGGGTAAGTCCACTTTTGGCCGGAAATGAGTTATTGGTGGTTTCAGTTTCACTCCCAGTACCGTGACGGACGTTGGGGACAATAGCAGTAAACATGAAAAAGTCTACTCTAATCACGCACACGTGATTTGCCAATCTGGTTTAAAACCAGGTTTTGAGAATGCAAGGCTATAGAGGTCGTTTAGTAAGGCACGATTCTCCCTGAGTACTGGCCATTTCCCCATCCTGAGACTCGTGTTTTCCATTTTTGTCTTGTCCTGAGAGCGCCTGTGTCCTTCCGCCTCTCGCCTTTGCAACCACAGTGCCAAAGTAACGAGCCGGATTTGCATACGATTAGACAGCAGAAAGTCTAAAAGAGCAAAAGGGAGAGAGAGAGAGAGAGAGAGGCTGTAAATGCCATGTAGGGCTGGAGGATTAGGCGGGCTTAATCAGAGGCGCGTTTGGATTGATTTTTGGTGTAAGGATGCGCGCGGGAGATTTAATTTGGCGGGTTGGGGAGTCGGTTCTGACAAGGGCTGGGAATATTGCAGGCGGGAAAGGGTAAATAACCCGAAATGAAATGGGTAGGGTTCCGAGGGGGAATAGGGAGTTGGGAGATATTCAGTCGGATGCTTGATAGAATCGGTTTCTGTATGTACAGGGTGCTGCATCAGTACTGCTTATAGGTGGTTATTGACACCGGGGTTCATCTAGAAGCTTGAAAGGACTGATGGATTACTCGTGTCGGTTGCAGCCGAAATCTCCACCCTTATGTTGATCACATGAGCCAGATCAGTCTTCTGCGAATGGCTGATTTGGATCATGGTGTAGAATTTCGTCTGTGAAATAACCCTGCCGTCGCCTGCAGATAAAGGTGTGTTTTATCCAAGCTTCAGTGTGTATAGCCAAGGGGGCGTACAACTTTGTTGGAAGGATAAAGCCCATCCTCATTTGAGTGACGTTAGTAATCTATCACGTTGATTTATGAGCCAATTTGAACCTTGTTGCGATTCCTTGCGGACTTACATGGTTTGCGGGTGCCAACCCATCATTTTGCATCAGTAGAAACAAGGGCTTATCTTGTTTCAGGACATCCTGATTTTATAAAGAAGAAACTGAATTTGTGTTAAAGTCTGTATGCTGTGATATCGCCATATATTTGCCCTTTAATGAAACCGATAGCCAACCGCAGTTTTTAAATCGATTTCCCCCAATCTGGCAGTGGCATCGGAACCGTATACATCCCTGGTTGTGCATTATGTAGCCGGGATAATTTGTAATGGCTGCTTATTGTTCCTGCATCCCGAGGCATAGCCAAAGGAAGGTTGGCTGTAGTTACTGTGTCATTACAACACTTTCAGGTATTTACATGCCTGGACGCTGCTTGTTAATCGACGTACCGACGCGAGTGTTAAAAGGCAGTTTAAAATTACATCAATTTCAGTACATTAGCACACAGGTTGTATGCAGGGAGGGCAATGACCATGATGGCTTTGAGAAGGGCGTTCGGTGTGCAAATATTCAACGCTGTGCTATGGCTCAGTAATATGCGAATTATTGCATAATTTGTGTGAAGACCACACTTAAATTTTGAAATCCGCACCTCTGCGTGGTTGAGTCAAAAAAAACCGGCATCTTATGCCCACAGTTAAAATAAAGCAAAGGAGGCTTCCAAGAATCTTAACGAAATTTGCCTCCTGCTGAGCCGCCTCCATTACTCTCTTTAATGCTGGCTCTGGCTGGGAAGAATGTGTCATATTTAGTTGGATCCAATTTGAGCATTCCTGGGCCCGGAGGCAAAGGAAGGGACACAGCGATAACCTTCTTTGACAGAGGAAATGCGGTCATAAATTTGGTCCCCAATTCCCCAGCCGATGAATCCAGGAATTTTAACGGAGGAGGNGGGGGGGGGGGGCTCTCGCCCTAGCCTCTCCAAGTATCATTATGAACAATGCGTTTTAATTAATTTCCTAATTAACGATGGCCGTTAATTCCCACCTGCATGGCATTTGGTGGCCTGTGGGGAATCGCATATTATATAGCTTCCAAATCGATGCCTGGGATTAGATTTTCAATTGAGCGCCTGGTTTTTACATATTTTAAAGGAGGGTTCCAAACAGTCTGCTATTTTTCGGACCTAAAAGTTGACAAATTTTTGTCTGCATGGTGCATGGTGACACCCATTTTGACAGGTTCTCATCAGATAAAAAAATATATGTCACCCTAAGCCCTGACCAGCTTCATACACACTTGGGTCCGTTCAATTGAGAGGTCCTCTTATCTCCCCACGCTTTGTCCCGCCCAAAAACATCTGGTCAGGACATGTTCCGCATAACAACAAGCCATGTCGCTCTCCTTAACCGGCACAAAACTCGCTCGTTGAATCCAGCAAAATTGAACAGAAACCTAGTAATTTTGAAGCGGATTTCGGGTAAAAAAAAAAAATCTAACCACAGATAATATCCGGGGGTCCAGCAAAAACTATGGCGTCAATCACACTGGGTGGGTGGGTGTCCCCGGATGAAATACAGGGTGGAGCAACAGTTCAGCTGGTTTTTGGGCGGTGGAATCAAATGGCGATCGATAGAGTGTGCGCCTGCAAAGTTGGCCGCTGCACTGCATAATAAGCCAGATGCAAATGAGGCTAATTCTACGGCGTTAGGAGGAAAAATTAACACCCCCACCCCCTCCCCTCAGGCTCTCCTGTGCTTTCTGGAGAGGCCAGGGTTATACGCAGCTGTCTTGTTCAGTCAAGCATACCCGGTACTTGTGTAGAGAGTTAGCAGATGTACAGGGTGATCCAAAAGTTTCATACGGATATTCCAGCATTTTTTAAGAACATGTTTTTATGAGCATATGACTAACAATTGGGCATGTGTCCTATATGTAGGACGCCACATCCAGAATTTCGGTCCAGAATTTTCGGCATCGCATGCCTGTCTGCTTCCTGAAAAGTCTCAATCTTTTCGTCCCCTCAGCGGGTCTCCGCCTCTTGCTGCTTCTCGGTTTCAAGTGCGGAGTCCCGAGACCGGTTAGAAATCAATTTAGCACCGATCAGTTTCCATTCCCCTGGAGCACTTCCACTTGACAGTCTGTGGAAACGAGGTTCGAAAAAAAAAAGGAAGGGGGGGGGGTGGGGGTGCACCCAAAAAAGGAGGGGCTAATTGGACGCCAATGCTTGGGATTAAAGGCTACCTGATTGCATGTATGCAAATGATTCGTGTCCATTAGTTCCAGCCTAATTGAAGCGGGTGGATGCAAATCGTAACGTTTTTGGCAGGGGTTGTGAGTTAAGAACTTGATGACATGCTGCATCATTCATGTGCCATATTCATGTGACTGATGTTCTTGTCCATTTTTGTTCCACAGGGGCCCTTTCAGCCTGGTTAGACGCTGCGTCCACAGGCAAACTGGCCAGCAATTCGCGGTCAAGATTGTGGACGTGGCCAAGTTCACCTCTAGTCCTGGCCTTAGTACGGACGGTACGTATAATAATAATAATAATAATAATAATAATAATAATAATAATAATAATAATAATAATAATAATAATAATAATGTTAGCCTTTCAGCTAATGGTAGAACTTTTGCATTTATCTCAAGGGTCTAAATGGGTTAATTGCGCGGAGGTACTGGGCTTAAGTTTGAAGTCGAGACTTATCTGGAACTGTTGAAACTTCCCCGAGTGCTGTTCCTGCAAAATGGAAAAGGTGGAGATAGAACAATGGCCGCAAGAAGTGGAGTGTAACGCACTTATGCCGTTTTAAATGGGCCTTACGGGGGCATGGCTTAGAAGAAAGTTTAAGATGAGAGGTAGTTAAGCCCTTTGTTTACCTCAGGTTGAATCGGAGAATGGCCCCAGATTTTGTCATAGTTGTGAATGGAGGTGCCAATTAATTCCTAGATGAATAGTTTGAAAGTGAAATACGAAGCCCCTGGCATACAGGCAATGTGAAGAACCTAGAAGGCTGATGGGTTGCTTTAAATGTCAGGATAACATTGCCTTGGGAGTATATAAAACCATACCTAGACCGGGGAGTTGGCAAACAACTTTCCATGGTCCGGTTGATTCTTGAAGAACCAATATTTTCCCGCGTCCGAAGATGCCAAGCACAGCTGACCATCGGATCGGTTTGCACAAAAGAAGAGAAGGAGGAAAAAAAAAAAAAAAGAGGTTGAAGGAGAGGGGGGTTTGCTTTTCCAGCCCCGGTCTTTAGTCCCGGAGGCAAATCAAATGCCTCTCGGCTCCTTCTGGATGTGGCTGGATCCGGGTCCAATTTTCCGGAGCCTACCCCGATTCCATGGAGAGGACCGAGAAAAAAAAAAAGCAGAGAAAAAGTTTCCTAACGGGCCTGGGGACATTTCCGTAATATGCTGTTTGTGGGTGACCTTTATTACGCTGGGCTTTTCCTCACCAGCAGGAAACAAGGAAGATAAAATCACGCACTAGGTGGGGGGGTTATATAAAAAAAATGGCGATTTACTGGGGTCGGAACTTAATTTGCAAGTTTTAAAGTGGACCCCCCNCCCCCCCCCCCCCCCCCAACTTTTGTGCGACCTGTCATGGTTGGTTATATATCGCGGCTACTTATCACCACACAGGTGTAGAGGGTGGCTGGGAGCTGCAAAAATCGAGACCACATGAAAACCGCTGCCTGATAAGTTATCAGCCGAAATGAAGCAGGGGGGTTATTTCATTTGCATGCTAATTTTTAGGGATGTTATAAGCGCAATTTGAGGGTTATTGGCGAATTGCGAATTTTTTTTATTGCGTCTGCAGTTAGGGGAAAAAGGATGTGCATTTGCAGGGAAGGATAACAGATGGCAGGTGCTGATTTGTTGCCGATTGCTGAACGCACCCCGTGGGGTTTAAATCAATGTTGAACACTCGGTCTGCAAGGGAGCGAAATGGTGTGCATGTTCGGCTAACAGATTACAAATGACGCTTTAATTTCGTATGCGCCTGAAAAACGGGGTTTGTCTTAAAAGGTTTTGTTGATTTCAGGAAAATAGCGAGATTTTGGTCCACACAAACTCTTTCTTAAAAATTAATTTTATTTGGTTTTTATCGCAATTTTATAAATTGAATATTTTGATGTGAAGCATTTTTGGTTTTTATCACAGTTTTATTAATTAAATATTTTGATGTAAAGCATTTTTTGTATTATTAACTAGGTTGAAACTTTTTCTGAATGCTTTTAAAATATTTTTTAGGTGTACCCCATGATAGAGCCCAAGGCCCTCTTGGGGTGGGGGTGGGGGGGGGGGTGGAATACCACCATAAGGTGACTGGGAGGGGATGTGCAACATGCAAGTGCAATGTCGTTGCTTGATCATTTTGTGAACTCCCCTGGGTCGAGTCGTTTAGTGGAGATTCCACCCGAGACGAAGCCAGAGATGGCCAAACTCTGCACAAGATGAAGGGGGGAACCCCGGGCTGAGATTTCGTGGGTGCATACGTTACCGCAGCATCACTCCGTCTCCCCTTAATGCTGTTAATCCCAAGATTGTTGTTTGAGAATGTGTTCTACATCCTGAGTGGATGTAACAAATAGAAACAAATTGCCACGAATGTTTTTATCACAATTATGCAAAGTTTGTAGCGCGTTATCGAAAAATTCCAGGGCTCTTTTAATTCCATTTCTGGGAACGTGTTGACAACATCAACGTTTTTCTGTGACGTTCCCAATTTTTTTTCCCTCCAGTCTTCTTTCATCTTCCAATGTCATATATGCTGCTCTTCTGAAATGGGTTTTATAGAGATCTAGACCACCTCAGGGCCTTGATGTTTAGTTTCTCGACGCTGCACAGCTGCCTAGCCTTTCCAATCAGCAGCTGACAGTAAGTGATCTGGGGAGTCGAGAGATGAAATTCACTTGAGCAAGTTCAACAAGTTAGGCGCTTCATGGGAGACTGGGGAAAGGCAACGGTGCCACCTTTGCGAGTCACGATGGTAATTTCCCAACGGTTTTTTCCAGGGGGAGAAAACAGCAGTGCAGGTGAAGTACTGCTATTGAATTACTCCTGGAGCAATTTTTTCTGATTAATCCTGTCCTTGGGTGGTGCAGATGGCACTCTTTTTCAGGTTTAGAGGTATAGGTTGTGGGTGACATTTAGGGCTGAAGGTGAGGCCTGGGATTAAGTTCTTGGAGTGGGTTGGTTCCTCCTGTGTATAATATAACAAAAATATAACAATGAGAAAATGATAAGCTAAATATGCAACATACGTTGCTCGTATGTTGGCATTGCAATGCGGCAGGAGGAGAGCATGTAATGAAGCATGACATAGTGAAAGCTGAGATTGCATAATAATTACTCTTGCATTATTCACTGAGTAAAGAATACTGGATGATCTCAGTAAGCACCTGTTACGTGGAAGTCAGAAGAGTACAGTGCAAACAATATATAATTTGTGGAAGCTGTGTTGATTTTTGTTCCTGAGTTGGTGTCTTGGGATAGGAGAGGGAAGTCTACTTTGTAATGCAGGAAATGTGCTAGTTACTGCGCCATGCACACAGGGGAAATCCGATTAGGGAAAAGTGATAGTATTAAATTTTAGCCGATGTTGTCATTAACACCAAAGTTCATTGTAATATTCTTGTTACGAGCTATTGTAAGGCACATGAAAGTGAACTGTTGTATGTGGGCTTGCCCATATTGTAAACAAATTGAAAGGGTGAGATTATGCCATACTTTCATTTGCTGTGAATATTTGTTTAAAACTGTCAGTGTAGTTAAACAGTAGTAATTACTTGGCCTTACTTGAATCATGAATTATAACCACATGTGCTTTTCAGATCTCAAGCGGGAGGCCACAATATGCCATATGCTCAAACATCCGCATATTGTGGAGTTGCTGGAGACATACAGCTCAGAAGGGATGCTTTACATGGTCTTTGAGTAGTAAGTACACAGACTTGACCTGTGCCAACCAACTCCCATGAGTAACACCCTCAGTAACAACCTCTTCAATGTTTCAGTATGGATGGAGCAGACTTGTGCTTTGAGATAGTGAAACGTGCCACTGCAGGGTTTGTGTACAGCGAGGCTGTTGCAAGGTAAGATGAGATGGTCTGCAGTGTACCTGAGTAACTCATCACTACTTTATTTGCAGCCACTACATGCGGCAGATTCTGGAGGCATTGCGATACTGCCATGACAATGATATAATCCATCGCGACATCAAGCCTCACTGTGTGCTGCTGGCGTCAAGGGAGAACTCGGCACCAGTCAAGTTGGGTGGCTTCGGAGTGGCCATCCAGCTGCAAGGCGGACAGCTGATCAATGGAGGTGTGCAAGATACGGCTTCTGGTGTGACACATTTAGGTGCAGATGAGTGAGGGAGATTGGGCAGGTTCACTAATGGCGCTTTTCTTGGCTGAAATGGGTTTTCCCCCAGGCACAAGGATCAAAATGCACCTTTTTGTCACTCCTTCAATGTTTGTGTTGCACGGCTGTTTTGTGTTGGTTTCACCTTTGTATACTAAAGTGGCCTCCTTGGTGACAAGATACATTTTCGTGGGTTTTTTAAAACTTCAGGCAAAATGGATAAGTGTTGAATTTAAAATATGTCCATGAATGTTTATTACATGACCTGAAGTGCACAAAATTGATTTAATAATAGTATTTTGAAAATCCAGTTCTGAATAGTAATTACAGCAGCATCAGCTGTTAATTGTGGAAACCCACGATAATGTTGACAATTGGTATGGATGAAGTTTATGTTGTATATGCTTTGTGACAAGGTTGGGTGCAGGTTATAATCCTTGATTACATAAATTGACTGCATGAGGAGTCTCATTTAATATTTTATTTTGCATGAATTCCAGCTACTGAGCTTTTATTTTCTTGGCTGCAGCACACTTTTTTGTTTCTTCCCACCTGCAGAGAAAGTAGACTTGCTGCCAGTGTTGAACACAAATGGACGCCTCTATCTGAAGGAGGATCCAGAGGGTAAGGGGATTCAGAGAGATAACAATTGAAAGATATTATTCATATAAATGCACCATGGTGTCCAGTGGAAGCATGGGAAAGAAGATCTCAGTGTTTGATCAGTTGATATTTGGTTCTTGCCTGTTGACACAGTGTTTTAAGTTGACCTGTTATTTGTAATGATGACAATGTCAGGGAGGCTTCACATGTACAATGTAATGTAATGTATGGTAATGTAATGTAATGCGGTAACATCATGAAAATTTTATTTGAAATTTGATTAGAACATTTTAGAACTTGTTGCTCTCTAATTAGATTCATTATCCATTATTTCTGCATTTTCCTCTCTTCAATACATGATTTGATGCACACCTACTGAAACCTTTGTATAAGAGTAGAGCAAAATCTTGTCTGTTACAGAGTTGTGTTTGATTTCGATTTAGGAAATTTAATTCACAAGTATGTTTATTATATAAAGTGGAAACCTGACCACTATGATAAATTTTTGTGGAATGGAGTGACTCTATTATACTACTGTAGATAGATTTCACTGTATTTAGTGTTGAAAAAACACAGCTTCTTGGTTTGTTGTACTAGCAGTTGTCAAGTTGGGTGGAAGAGGGAGTGTGTGAATGTGTGAATGAAGTCTCCAAACCTTGTTCAATTAACATAAATGACAGGATAATTTATTCACACCAGTATATTGATTCTTGAGTTTTAAAACTTATTGTCGGCCATTTTTGGTTTATAGTTGCTTGTTTTTGAAGCTATATTTTAATTCATATGGTATCAGTTGCAGAAAATATGCAATGCAGGCAAAGCTTGGTCACACCCTGAGAATAATCTTTGACAAGGTTAACAACTAGGAACAAAATCAGTATACACGCTGTTAATTTTCAGGGCGTGTGGGGACCCCACATTTTATGGCGCCCGAAGTGGTCAAACGTCAGCCTTATGGGAAACCAGCTGACATTTGGTCAGCAGGAGTTCTGCTCCACATCATGCTGTCGGGCACACTGCCTTTCCTGGGGACCAAAGAGTGGCTTTACGAAAGCATCTGCCGAGGGAAGCTCTATGTGAGTATCACAGAGGAGCCAAGGAGCACTGCTTGCTGGTGCAGTAATTTTGTCATGTTGGAACATATGCACTTTCAGCTTCAAACTCAGCAGTGGCAAAGCATCAGTGACCATGCCAAAGACCTCCTGATGCATATGCTCGCCGTCAATCCTGAAGATCGTCTCAACATACATGAAACTTTGAGCCATCGATGGCTTATGGTATGTGAGGTGACCATAGTATCAGCTAAAAATTGGGTGGAAAACTGGGTCTTGAGAGGATCTTTTTCTTTTATGCCTTAAGTTTCTGCATCCTGTTTGTCACCTTCGCTTTACAAGGATATTTATATAGACATGCCTTGCTAATAGTTTCACCTTGAATGGATTTGTAGGGATTTTTTCTGTTAAAAGGGGCTTGTCATGTAGAAGTTCATCCTTCAAGGTGTGAGAGAGCATCTAAGGGTGCTTCAGGGACATGCCAGAAATCTAAATGTATCGCCGAAAATTCTCTTGCTTGGTTGGTCAAAAATTGCCCATAATGGATACAAGTTTTGAAATAAGCTCCAGATGTATGGGATAGTACCAATTAAGATTTGTAGAGTGCCTAATGTCCTTATGGGCTATGTTCCGTCTTTAGTTGACACTGTCAAGCACCCAGGTCACCGAAAAATTTCAGCTAAACCATCAAAATAAGCATTCTGCAAGGTCCCCACTCACTTGGTGCAACCTGGGTGGATTGGCCCTTTTTTTCACCCAAGCACTCAAATGTGAATGTCAAATGTTGTGCAGAGTACTGATTGGCACTTGACTTTCAGGACAGGGACAAGACTGCTCCTAAAGCCCACCTGCATGACACTGTAGATGAGATGCGAAAGTTTAATGCCAGGAGAAAACTGAAAGGAGCAGTTCTTGCTGCTGTTTCATCGCCAAAGTGGACTGCCTTCTATTCAGATCCAAGTGATGGATTTTCCGACTTTGGAGATGATGAAGTTACCTCCTCGGGTGAGTAGCGTTAATTGGTGAATTTTTTCCAGTGTTGTGGCATGGAAACAAGTTAATTTACGAGTAGATTTTTTCCCCCTACTTACTTTGAACCATTCAGAGGAAAAATGTTTTTAGTGAAGAAATCTTCCATTATGTGCAATGTTGTGTTTTTTTTTTCCAGAGTAGGCAGAAACAACATGTGGTATTGCATTGAAAATGTTGTTTATTGAATAAGGCCTGTTCATGAAATGCATCATTCATAACAGAGTCAGTGACTTGAGAGAAGGATGCAGGGCATATTTGTTCAGTTGTGTTTATTTGACGTTAAGCTTGTGGAATAATTGCATTTTTGCTGTATGCCTACAGTATGCGAATATTTATTTATCATATTATGTCTGTGGAAGCAGTGAATCACAAGTTGTCATTTTATAGAGGGACTTAAATTCCACATTCACAACGTTGAATACTATCAGGGTGAGTCGAATGAGAAGTGAGCCAAGGCAATTATCAGGAAGTATATGTGAAAGTAACCATTTTCATTGAGGCATTCTCCCACTGAAGAATGAGCTTGGTGATTCCATGCTCAGAGAAGTTTTTTGGTTGCTGTGGCAGAATTCATGTAACTGCATCCTGCATGTTGGCCTCCGACTTTTCTGGGCCCAGTAAGGGACATTATTCGTCACATGTGCTGAAAATGGAGAGAATATTAATACGCCCCACTATTGTGCCATGCTGCAACGCCTGCACCTGGCAATCAAGAACAAGCAACATTATTAAGGGACATCATCTTGTTACACAATAATGCAAGCCACATGATATGGCGAAAGTGGTTTTTATTAGGAAAGTCTATCGTTTATCCGCACCTAGTGACGCAGCGGGGTTGGGAAGGCAGGGTGGGCTCCAAACATGTTGGCTACTGGTCGCAAACAATCAGTTGCCGGGAGAGCACAACAAAGGGCGTCTTGTTACCCCTGCCACACGAACCGATGAGACGAGTAACTAGGACCACAGTATTAATGAAGGAGGTGGGAAATATGAAAGCCATGATGGTTGCTGCAGCCCATTAACACAAAGAGCGACACTTCGTCAAGCAACCATGAAGGCATTCGAATTTGGCTGGCAGCAGTATCAAGGCACCAGATTGTTTGCGATGCAACGTTGCCAACCGTCGGGAGGCTCCCCGCCCTCCCAACCCCGACCTCATTGTTAAGGTGCGGATAAACAATAGTTTCTCCGACAATTTTTGTGGGTTGATGAAGCAGCTTAGGATTTGTATCAGAGGCTGATGTCCCAAGTGGGAGTTGCACTAATTCTGACATAGCAGAAGAGATCTCTATGAGCATCGATTCTGCAGTCTTGTTCGCAAGTGGGATAAATGTCTCGATGCTGGTGATGACTTTTTCAACATAAAGGTAATACTTTCTGACATAATTGTTTTGACTCACCCTAATTTAAGAAATATTACGCAAACCTACCTTGCCTAACCCTGAAGAAACACAACATCACAACACCACAACACCACAACACAGCACCATTATAAACATTTGGCAAAATCATGAATGGGTGGAAACTAAGCATTATCACAGATGGGTAATGCATTATTTCTATAATATGCTGTTTTTGGTTAATATGTGTCATGACACACATAATGTTGCAAATCCTTCAGTAGAAACTTGGCACCTGAATTCCCACTGGACAACATTATCAGCACTTACCTTTAACCTCAGCCATGTATTTATGTAGTGGCGCAACTAGGTTTTTTGTCACCCGGGACAAACTAAGATTCTGCCCCTTTATTGTACATACATACATACATCACGGCATAATCCCATTCACCCCATTCACCAGGGGGAATATTGTGTAGATATTGTTAGAGTCCGGATTTGTAGGCACGAAATCCCCTGAAAAAGGCACGAAAGAACCTAAAATGCACAAAAAGTTGACTTTTTTGGGCATATGGAGGAATGTTACAGAAAATTTAAAAAACCAGAATAATTTTATAGGCCTAAACCTAAAATATAAATATAAAGTCGCAAACAAGAGCAAAAATTGAATAACAATGATGAACTGACAGAAACTCACAAAATTTGGGCAAAAGACACAAAGTGCAAGCAAGTATCACTTGCTCTGGACTCTACCGCTAATAGCCAGTTTCCACTTGCACCAGACTTGCACAATATGTTTCCAAATAGTTTTCCAATCAGAGGAAAATTTAGAAAAATATTTGGCATAAAACTTATATGTTTCCGTGACACGTATGTGTGTCACGGAAAGAATAAGCTCATATTTGATGCAGACTTGCTGTAATACTGTAGTTTATACGAGGAATGTTAGGAAAGTATTTACTCTTTATTTTTTTGCCATAGGTACAGGGCTCATGCAGGTCGGGAGATAGGCACATATTATCGATGGAACCCTGCCGGAGTGAATGCCCAGGCATTATAGGTATGTAAACCTCTCCAGGCCCTCCAGGAACCTCCAGGAGGGTTCTATGAATATATTGTGTGCCTATCTGCTGACCTGCATGGGACCTGCATTAGTGGTTAAAAAAATAATGTGTAAAGACTTTCCTAACGCCCCTCGTAAAAATGAGACATTAAAAAAGAAAGATGAGTTTTCTGTAGGTACTTTTGTTAAGTCACTGTTAGCAGCGTTCTGCTAGTCTGGATTATACCACGAACTTTATCAAGGGTTACATTTATTATAGTTGCAGACAGGTACTGATAACTAGCAGGAGGACCAAAAACGCAACTCTTGTTTTTTATCAGTCAGGAAGAGAGTAGAATAGAGAGATCTTTGCCAACAGTAATATTACACTTATGGAGTCAGATTTGACTGGCATGGTAATATTCAGGATATTAATTGCTCCAAAGGTGTTTCAGGTTGTCATGTGCAACACAAAAAAGTTTTCTGTGACCACAATTCATTTTCATTTTGTCCATGATAACCTGAAACATTGGTGCCGAGCAAGAGTGGTTAAAAGCAGTAGTATTTTTCACATATCCTTGCAGATTACTGTAGAGCATAATATATGAATAGTTCTTGGCCAGGAGTTCAATTCAGGGATCAGTTGGTTGATCCTCTTCCCATATCAACTGTCCACAAAAGTTTAGTTTACTTTCCAGCAATAATTTTGCAATGCAACCAACTGAGGAAGAGAGGAACTCTCACCTTTCATCCATCCTGCAAGGGGTGCTAATATTGAAAGAGCCCTATCAGTAAATAGTAAATGGAAAACAACTGACTTGTTCGTCAACTATGTACAAATCAGTTGTTTTCTACTTTTTTTTCTGTTGAGAAGTCTCTTTGTTGCCTGTGAAATTTTCCCAGTACTTCACAATATTGGCTGTCAACATTAGGGAGCACCCTTCAAATTTTGAATTGCAATGGTTTTTGTAAATCCATTGGCATCCAATGTCAAGATGGAATTAATATTTTGCAATGTAGACTGAATTAAAGCCTATCTATATGAGGCTGTTGCTATCAAAATATAAGTTCTGTCTTCCAATCAACTTGTAGAATGGCCTGTTGCAGCACACAAGTCGCAGCACTTGGAGGCCCATCTCTATCTAGATTAGTGACTGTGCTTATGATTAGTTGTCAGTAGCCTCATGTAAGGAGGACTTTAGAGTGTTCAAAATGCATCCATTGAACTTCATATTAATATCTAATGATTTGGATAACTTATTTAAGAACCTTTTACAGTAATTGCTTAGCAAAAAGTGGTTTAAGACTAAGAAAATTGCTCTATAACATGAAAGTTCAGTTGGGGTGAATGCTATACATACAGTTGCCACCAACTCGTTTTCAAGAATACTAGAACACAGCTGCATGTTACACAATGGATATGAATGGATAGGGAGAGTAGGAGTTGAACCACCAGATAAATTGAATCACATTCACTGCTCCAAAACAATCTGCACAATCCCGCACAATTTCATGGGGGCATTGTTGGATTTATCCCTGGCTGCCCCTAGGCAGTTGAGATCTGCCGCCTCATCCCCCCACCCCTAAGCCACTTCAAAATTCCATTTTTCTGTGAGTTCTTTCGTTCATTTCATTTCATTTTATTTAAAAATGTATATATATATATATATATATCCACTTAATGGCCATCCCCAGAGGGCAGCCGCCCTCAGGCGTTTCTGGCTGCTATCAGTTTATTTAATATAGGCCCCTGTGTTTGACTCGGATCAACTCCCAAGCAAATGATCCTAAAAATTAATGATATATATCGTTGGAAAGCTTGTTTAAATCCACGTTACATATGTTCGAGTTGGTGTCCTATCATCAGTGTGTAAATTTCTATCGCAAGAAGAAGGCCGAAAGGTGTCATTTTTGACTAGTTGTCAACGTTACACTGTAACATGAATTTTTTAATGACACTTCCCGGTGGCCAAAAAAATCCCCCAGTGAACCCTGGATAGTGCAAATCTTTGTCTATCTAATGATATATCTAAAACTTAGAAATCGGCATTTGTGTAATGATAATTAAGTTAATTGCACATCTCTGTTATCTCTGCCATTTCTCATCTGATGGCAAGCCAGAAATGTGCATGATAAAATTTAACCGTCCTCTATTACACTAAAAATTTTAAAAGTACAGTACTGTATTTAAAAGTTCGCCATGTATTCCCACCAGAAAGCAGGCTGAGTACTTGCCTATTGAACTTAATTAACCAATACTTTTAACAATTGTAGTGTAATAGAGCACGGTTTAATTTTATCGCGCACATTTCTGGCTTGCCATAGATACATTCATTAAGTAATTCGGATGAGAAACGGTGGAGATAACAGATGTGTTCAATTAACTTAATTATGATTACACAAATGGCGATTTCTAAGTTTCACATATAACATTAGAATATTAGATAGACGAAGATTTGCACTATCCATGGTTCACAGGGAGAAGTGTCACAAAAAAAAAATCATCTTTCGGCTTAACGTCAAAATATTTATTGCAACATGCGGCGCCCCTAGGCAACCTCTCTACGCTGCCTTATGGTGAATCCGGTGCTGCTTTGAGTCCTGTAATGATTTATTATTAATTCTTCGTTGATTTATTTGTGTATGCCTAAATTTGCCGCCCCTTGAAATCAGCCGCCCTTGGTAACTGTCTTGGTTGAAATGCCATAAATGCACGTGGGAAAAGTCCTGATGTGGGGGAGAAATCGCATCTACATTAGAAAATACAAAACAAAATTATTATGGAGAATCTGTAAACACAAAGATGGCGTATAACTCAGGGAAGCAATGATGGGGAGATGTGGCCTCTCAACATTGTGCCAAGGAATACAGGGTGTTCCAAGTTCATGGGGCCTCTTAGTTGTAGGAAATTTCGATTGAAGCTGTTATTGTTTTGTAGCTTGTTGTGCCCTTAACCAGATCTGCAACATGGGGCAACTGGATCAGGGAACAACAAGCTACCCAAAAAGAACTACTTTGGGCGATATCAGTGATAACTAAAAATGACTCACGAACTTGGAACACCCTGTATATCGAATTATAATGATGTCAATCATGCAATATCCCTCTTATGGTGATCCAAACAGGGGCACGCGGCCCGGGCGGCAACAAGGTCGGGGCGGCATGTCTTGTCCCTAGAAATGTACTTGTCACATAAATAAATAAACCAAGTTTTGCTCAACCACTGAAAGCAAAACTTGGAAAGAAATTTGACCCAACAGGCAACTGGCCTTTTTGGCTTTTTTGGTATAGTTTTAGAACTTTTTGAAGCAATTTCTGGACATTTTGGGCCTATTCTGGACCTATTCCTTCAGAGGCATTTTTTGCGGAGTATTTGTTGTACTTGTTCTCCTGAAGGACCAAAATCGTTCAGGTTTCACTAATGCAAATCTAGAATTTTTTATAGTGACATAGGCTACTGTGCAAGTGGAAATGTGCTATAAGAGGTAGAGTCCAGAGCTGCAGTCCAGAGCAAGTCATACTTGCTGGTACTTCGTGTCTTTTACCCACGTTTTGTGATTTTCTGTCAGTTTATCTTTGTTATTTGGTTTTTGCTCTGGTTTGTGACCATCCATTATTTTATACCTTAGGCCTAAAAAAATTTTGTCTAGCTTTTTGATTTTCTGTAACATTATCTTTCATACTCTTGCAAAAGTAAAATTTTTGTGCGTATTTGAGGTTTTTTGCTTTTATTTAAGGGTTTATTTGTGCCTTTCTTGCTTACAAATGCGGCCTTTACTGATTAAATCATTAGAACAACCTTTCTCGCTGTTACTGTGCTCCATGAAGCATCCACGAAAAGATTGGAAAAAACCATAAATGTGACAAGAAAAGTCAAAATCTAGACAGCTTCCAAATAGCGAAATAATTTAGAGAAATTCTAAATTCCGACATACCTGGAGATATCTTAGATTAGTTTTACGTTCCTCCACTAGTTTTCTTGATAATTTCAGCTGTTATTTTCTTGAAGATCGTTACGAAGAAAAATTTTAAAAAACTTTTGGGTTGTAAGCCCATGATGATGATGATGATGATGATGATGATGATGATGATAATAATAATGGATACCCCATGATAAGCCTCCTTGGGCTTTTTAGGGGATCATCTTTTTAATTAACCAACTTTAATCATTACTTTTGCTGTGATGGATTTTGATAGTAGGAGGAAACGGGAGAACCCCGAGAAAACCCACGTGAATATGGAGAGAACGCATCAAAACTCTATCCACATTAGTATCATCTGTCCGATTCGGGGATTGAACTCGGAACCTTAGAGGTGGAAGGCTGCGGCGCTAACCACTCATCCACTGTGTCGACCTCTGGTAAACCCATACTCTGCTGTGTCGGAAAAGTAATGACATCGCAGTAGTGTTGAGCTCGTAATCATTTGAATCATTTGACATAAGATTATGCCATAAAAGGGAATTTTGCAACTAGAACTCACTCTCAGAATTTTGGTGTCAGCTAAAAGACGCATATTAAAATTTTCATTAAATAAAGCAAAAGTCATAATTTTGCTCTTTGCAACATCTTATGTTAATCAAGGTTCTCTGCATATCTATATAATTTGCCTCTACACACTGATACTTATTACAGCCCATTCACTCACAACATTTACAACAAAATTAATACACTGATACTGTTTGTTGTACTGTAATATTATGGTGCCTGGTAGTTTTTTTAAATTGCCTGAAGTACTGAACATCCATGCCCCCCCTTCCGAAATTTCGTAGATCCGGCACTGATTCTTCTGACATTTCCTCTACATCCTCACATAGTCAAATACTATTCATGCAAGAAATATTCCTGTGGTGTAATGGGTTTTTCCTCCTTCATGTCATGGTCCTTCATGGTTAATTACGGTTGTCCACTGTCATTTGTTGAGATATCCTACGAGCACACTGCCAGTTGAGTAAGGAAACTGGGTGGAAAAGGGTGTAGAGGTATTGTGTACCTTTGATTGTGATAGCAAACTTCTCCTTAAATGCATAAGTTCACTTCGCATTTCCTCATATACTGTAGATGAGATGTGCTATGAGAGTTGTTACTTTATTTGACTTACATCTAAAGTTGAAAACACGAGATCAAATGTTCAGTCTTTCGTTGTATCATGTCATTCAGAGACATGCGATTCAATTAATCTAGCCAGGTCCTACAAAATTTTGACAGAGAATTCTCATCACAACTTCTCAAACAGTAGCACTATAACTGTTTGCACCACAGTTTATGCACTTACACATGCCGCACTAATTTAACCTGACTTTGTATTTTAAGAGCAGGTGTATGCATGATTACATGCGCAATTAACCCCTAGGAACAGGTGCTATTTACTCTACCTCTGGTGTGATGGGGGAAAATGAATGGGTGTTTTAGTAATTTGTTACACTGAATTGCTAATGGTTCATTTCCTAGCTTGTGCAGGCACAAGATTCATGGTGCTGTAATGAATTGATCCTGTCTTAGGTTAATTAATCAACTGATTAATTTGTAGATCGTTGCTCTCTTGTTGTTATGAAAGCATTTGAAATCGATATGATCACATGAAGTGGGATCCCACTACTTGTTTATAAATTAGATCACAAACTTAATTGCAAGTAACTGAATATCATCAGTAGTCTAGTGTATAAAGGATGCTTCTAAATGAAACAAAAATGCTGCCAGTTACATTTAGTGACTGTGTGACTCACATCGCAGTCAAACTCAAATAATATTACTAGGTTGTATTTTGAATAGCATTTTAAATTTATATCGCTTAAAATTGTACTCTGATGGTGTTCCTTACATATACGTATTATCTACCTTTGTAATTTTTAGTTCCTCTCTATGTCATGATACAACATTTTTTTTTGGTATGGAAAGATATGAAACTATTTTATGTTGGCCATTGATGATGCATGAAAATGTGCTGATTTTGATTTGTACTGATGTACATTTGTACTGTCCTTTATTCTGTGATATTGCATGTGCTGTAATATATTTGTGAGTCTCCATTTTGACTTTTGTTCAAGGAGCAGTCAGCGTAGTGCTGGACAGCCTCGACGACATTCACTGCCTTCAGGAAGCTCCCCGAAAGGACCGAGACTTTCTGCAATCCGTGCTCGAGGACAACCAGCTTCATGCACTGCTCGATGTAAGTACCCTTTACCCTTGTTTGCTCACCCTCTTCAGTCCATTTTCAAGCAGCTATTAATTTAGATGTCGCTCAATGTAAGAGTGGCCGTCCCTTGTCATACTGAAGGACATTACTCTGTGCATGTTTATCAGGGTCATTGACCTTGTCTTGTGCACACATTAATAGAGTAATTTGTCCCACTTGAGATCTGCCTTGAGGGCGGCTAATTCTAAAGCGCTGCAGTTGAACCCTGAACTTCAGTCACTGCGACACTTGTTGAGGTGAATCACACCAGTCCAGTGCTCTCTGTAATCATCGGGGAGCGTTTTGTCATGTTTCAGAAGTCAATTTGCAAGGTAATTGTATATCATTGAAAGCTGATTCATTATACAGTCTTAGGCAGCAAGCCAGAGCAGGTAGGGGGTAACTCCATGCCGGATTATAACCCCCACAGATTCAAGGAAATTATTGATGCATAACGTGGAGAAAGGTAGCCTAATTAATGACCTCCCATAATGAGCTGCATAATTTTTTAATTGAGTCAGCCCCCTTCCAACTGAATTTTGCTGAGCAGTGTAATTTGTATGATTATGAAGTGGGAGATTAACTATTTTGATGATGGTGCAACTTGGAGGGCTTGACCAATTCGCATCACCGCCTTGATTTAATTACTTCCCGTGGTGTACAAAATTATGCTTTACGTGCTCTGG
Source organism: Catajapyx aquilonaris (assembly GCA_000934665.2). Taxonomy (NCBI): domain Eukaryota; kingdom Metazoa; phylum Arthropoda; class Diplura; order Dicellurata; family Japygidae; genus Catajapyx; species Catajapyx aquilonaris. Next base: position 165,940 of record JYFJ02000541.1, read on the forward strand.
CAGCAGGAAGGGAGTAAAAAGCGTAATCACCAAGAGTGACTTAAACTCCAGTTTTGCCTATCCCTTTTTATAAAACCGATGTTCATCACCGCCTGATTTTTAGGATTAACAGAATGCCTTTTTTTCCACTTTGATCACTTTCAGCTAACAGCTTGAAAGCCAGTAGGTTAATAACAGTGTGAAACAAAAGTTGCCCTGAAGGGATGGAATAGGGAAGCAGTCATTATGTACACCATAACGGAATATTTCAATTCCGCTCCATTAATTGCATGCATGAGTATGAATTGAGTGCCATCAAGCCGAAGCCTCTTCCGTGTGCTCCGGCATAATCGAACCCCGAGGCTTACCTGCAGGGACACAACTTTGGAGGCCAAATTTTGGCACTGTAATCTGCATGTGTTTTATGAGATTTGATGTTGAATTAAGATTTTGGTCGTGCTATAGCATATGTTATTTATTTGTTTGTTTGTCTGTGTGTTACTTATGTAAAGGCGCCCTCTCACGGTGCCGTCGTTTAACTTGTCTTGGCGCGAAATTGATTCCAAATGTTTCACTCCCGACTGGCTTACCTGACAGAAATTATATTTGGCGCCATCCCTAAGTGACTCGACTCCATTACAGCCGTGATTTACACCTGCATTAGAATTTTCTTGGTCAAACTATAGCCTGAATATTCAAGGTGGAACGGTTTTCTTTGTATGCTCCGGAAGGGAAAGTCTGAAATATGAGCTTTGTGGGAATGGGTGTTTTCTCACTCTCTGATTGATGAGACAAGCTGTTGAGATAGGTAATGGTGATATTTCGAGCTAGTAACTAGACGAATAGCGGCGAAGTCCCCCACTCCTCAAGTTCCCCAACCATTCTTTCTTATATTCCCGGCTGCTCTCCAAAAGGCGACGAGAAACGGGGGCCCTCCTTCGGTTTTTATGCTCCGCCAACAGAGATGGAACTTAAATTCGTCGTTTGCTCTGGTCCGGAAGCCGTCTTCGAAAACTTTGGGAAGTTCCAACTTCTCAAAAAAAAAAAAAAAAAAAAAAAAAAAAAAAAAAAAAAAAAAAAAAAAAAAAAAAAAAAAAAAAAAAAAAAAAAAAAAAAAAAAAAAAAAAAAAAAAAAAAAAAAAAAAAAAAAAAAAAAAAAAAAAAAAAAAAAAAAAAAAAAAAAAAAAAAAAAAAAAAAAAAAAAAAAAAAAAAAAAAAANCCCCCCCCCCAAAAAAAAAAAAAGTTTCTGCCAAATTCTTGAAACGGACCGCACACTTTCTCGGTATAAATCCCCCAGCTGCTTCGATATTTCGCCGAATTTCACAATATTACTTTTCAGATATACGGAGAAGGTCTGTGCACACGTGATTTTTATTCAAATAGTGATCGATATTTTGTAGTTCTGCTGGAATAACTGGGTTAACTTCACAATGTAAATATTCAAGTGTCAATATTGGCAAATATTTTAATTTAAACTGAATGACTGCCATTTATTTACCGATACATTTCGTGGAGTGTACTATCACGGTCAAAAAGATTGTCGGACTGTTATGGAATCGTCCGCGACTTTTTCTCCCGCCAATCAGTGTGCCAGGTGCAGGTGATTTGGGCGAGTGCCGTCGACAGCTTTCCTCCCGCGACCTGATGACACGTGCTCGAATTTTCATCGGTGGGGGGGAGGGGGGGGGTGCTGATTAGGCGAGGAAGGGGCGA
>KZ538108.1:0-24617 GCA_000934665.2 Catajapyx aquilonaris
GGGGGCGGAGATGGGGAGGGGGAGAGTGGGGGCGGGGGCGGCCCCGGGGCGACGCAGGGGCAGAGGGAGCGGGCGGCCAGCTCCTCTATCAGCGCCAGGGTCTGCCTGCGCTCGTGGCCCATCAGACACACGGTGGACTCTGCCACCACGGCGTGCAGCACGGACAGGAAGTGGAACCTGAGGGGCGCGTCCTGTCCGGCGAAGTGGTCGTGCAGGTACGTCTCCAGCTTGATGCGTTGCGCCTCGCTGGCAGAGAAGTCGATGAAGAACCGGGAGCACATGTACCGCTCCAGCTGGCGCAGCCTCTGCAACGAAAAAGGGGGTACAATCAGTCAGAAAACAGGCCATAAAGCGAAAGGAAAAAATGTTCCGACTTGGAAACGGGACAGCCGATGTCCCGCCTTGGAGACGGAACATTGGATGTCCCGTCTCCAAGTCGGAACATTGCATATCCCGTCTCCCGGAACATGTTCCGACTTGGAGATGGAACATTGGATGTCCCGTCTCCAAGCCGGAATATCTGTCCCGTCTCCCAGCAACGCGTGTAAAGTGTGGTCGTACCTGTGGCAATGCGGGTCTGAACCCTCGCACTAAGAGCGAGCAGTACTTGAGGAGTCCGCCTCCTCTGATCTGCTCTGGCCGCCTGGTGGCGATCAGCTTCTTATGGAGATGCGCAAGTGCCTCGTGGAAGTCGCCGTACACTGATTCGCCCACCACGGTTGGGAAAAGTCGCTCGGAGATCGGAACGTGTGCTCCTGCGCATGCGTAGAAGCTGAGGAGCGAGTCCAGAACGATCTGGAACGAGTCGACGGAGAACTCGAACTGACGACGCATCACGTCCACGAACTTGAGCTCCACCGAGCGGTGACTGCGAGTCAACTGGTGCTGACCGTTGGTGCCGCCGTTCGACACCGGGGGACGGTGACCCAGGCCCAGGAGTGACCACCTGTCGCCGTCGCTCACCTTCACCAGCTTGCTCACGTACGCCTCCTTCAACGATGCCGCTGCCAGACGAGCGCGGGACACCTGTAAACGGAACAACGCTCATTAGCAAATACTGGCGCATCAAGTGCACACTGCGCATCCATACTGCGCATCAAGTGCACATTGCGCATCCACACTGCGCATCAAGTGCACATTGCGCATCCATTCTGCGCAGATGCGTCAAATGGATGCGCGTTGATGCCCGAGTTGCGGTTTTTCCGTACCTGAGGCGGCAGGAGAGCCAGTATGGCTGAGAGTACGGCGGTCTTGACCCTGTCAAAGCTCCTGGGCGGGGCGAGGTGCACGGCGAAGATGAGGTCGAGGTCATTGTATGGCTGCGAACCGCCTGCCAGCACGTGAGAAGCGGCGCCTCCGTTCAACCGTACCTCCCGTACCGGTACGCCAGCAGCTTCGCACTCCCTTCGCACCGCAAGTACCAGGTCCCTCAGACGGACCTCGAGCGCAGGGAAGTTCCCCCGGCCCTGGATGCTCACCGCCTCGGTCAGCACCTGGTGCAGGCGGTGTACCTGCTCGAAGTTAAGCACCGCTCCTCCAGACTCCTCCGGACCAACATTGTCTTCGTCACTGCCCATCCTCCGAGTCTGCTGCACATAAAAAGAGAAGAAGGAGAGGAACATTTAAAGAGCGTGAAAAGTGCCCCGACTGACTGAGTCTGGATCAAGTTTCTCCAAGGCCTTCGCGGCACAAGGACGTCGACGACACGAAGACATTCCGTGAAGGAAAGCAACCGTGGTACCGTCCATTTGTGTAAGGAGGGAGAGAGAGAGAGCGCCATACCGGACATGATTTTGCAATATTGCGGTCCGGATATGTCACGATTATGTGCGACGTTGTGACGCAATATGTAGCCATATGGAAGCTATTCCTGACACACTTTTCCGACAGCCGGTACACGGAAAAAGACAATCGATCTGGTTCAATCGGTTCGTATGATCCACACCGTATGCCGCGACACAATTGGGGTTGCCATATGGCAATGCCCCAGTGCATGTCCCGTGCATTGTCGTCGCCGTACAGTGGTACACCGGCTTACCTGATGAGTCAGCGTTGTCGTTTTCACTGGTTGAACCCAGCCGCGGTTGTCCGCCGGTACGCTGTCAAAAAACTACGTCGCACCTTATGCGTCCAGTACCGTCCTGTCCGTATGGTGTCTGTCCTGCGAGTGGCGCCGGCGCCTCTATTCTCGCAAAATCACCCACCCCCTCGGTACAGTCCACCCCTGACAATAGTGAAAGGGGTTACAAGTCCTGACGTCACAGGGGCCCGGAACCAATCGCGAATCAGCGGCCCGACGAAGAATCTGGAACGACCTTGCGCGCTAACCATTTTTTGCATTTTCGCAAATTCGCGGGGGTGGCTTTTTAAAAGGAGGGGGGGAACAGAATTGCACAGAATGACGTCACTCCACACTGTTGCTTCCTTACTGCTTCATTCATGCCATACCGGGTACCGGTCTACAACCTTTCCCCCCCAAATAATGGCACACCCTGTACTCTGGGGTTATTTCCTGAACCTTTTTTTCGCTAATCAAGTGAGAGTCAAGGACGGTGCTTGCGTACGTATATGCGGTACCGGGTTTTTGTCTGGTGCACGTGTGCTGACGAACCTTGGGTTCATGATGAGCCCGGTTTTTAAACTCGTGACATTTTTGTGGCTCTTCTTCCGTCAACATATACGGATTTGTTCACCCCAGCAACCGGTCCAACCAGGAAGTCTTTTTTTCATTGTTCGCTCCAGAAAACCTGCAACAATCAGATCGCTTGTTGTCACATGCTCCGACAGCTCATTCACAGTTGCTGACTCATGTTGGCCCCCTGCCCGTCAATGAACCAAAAATGATGATCCGCACCACTTGATAGATACCGAAAAAAAAAGAAGATAAGATTAGCACAAACCCAGTTTTAACTCGTCCCCGACCTGACCTGCCGTCTAATCTCAGCTTCTCGATAATGAATAATAAAAAAAAAAGTGCGATAAGTGCAATCAACTTTTTTGTCTCCTCCATTATCATGGTTAGTCTCCACTTATTACGCAAATGCAACAATACGGGGGAGCACAGTCATCGCACTCGGAGGGACATTAATGGCGTCGTACTGGTGGCGCCACGAGACACTGTATGACCACCTTCAATCGATTTATCAAGTGAATGTGGTCATACTGACGATTCGCTCTTTTGCCGGACCAGCACTATAATTATGCGGTAATTGCTTTGGTATTGTCGACTTTATTTAGTCAAAATTTGGGCCATATGTGGGTGGGTGGTGTAAGGGACGGCGACCCAGCTGATCGATGCTAAATATGACGTCAGTGTGGGTGGGCGTCGCTTCCCTGCCCCCCCCCCCCNATATAGTCGTGGGCGTCGGTGGCGTCCTGGACGTCACTGTACCGGCGCATGGAACCAGTTCGAATCTCATTCAACCGGAGGGGGTGGAACACGAATTCGATCCAGGTTAAGGTGTCCTGCGCGCTGACTGGCTGCCCTTGACCTTTTACCCACCCCCCAAAAAAAGCGAAAGGGGGCAAACCCAGGGGCGGCCCCACTACCCTAAACTCAAAAAGTTGCGTCAGGTGTTGAAGCACACATCGCATTTATTACATGTGCAGAAAACGTCGCGTTGGCGAAAGTCATGGTCAAGGTCATCATTTGCAGGAAGCTGCATATGCCCAACAAAAAAAAAAGTGTATGGCTGCTATCTCCATGCCTATGGGGAACTAGATAATACAGAGCTCCACCCATGCAGCATCTGACAGCACCCTGAGGTCAGGGCTTTCCCGGAACTCCGCACCCTCAAAGGAGCCCCTTATTTTTTTTTTAACGTAGTTGCAAATTGGCATAACCGGCTGTGGGGGGTTTAAAAACCGTGCAAAACTGTTGCAACTTGTTGTAACTATCAATGGCGCAACAGTTATCTAAAGAGACGGGACTATAAAAGATCGGATTTCACTATGTCGGGCCCTTATTTTTTTGGCAAAAAAACGCGCAGTGTTTTTCGGCCTCGGGCAATGGAAGTCCTTTGCCGTGACGTAACTTGGGAGTTGTCCTTGTTAACATATTAATGCAGGCCTCAGGGGGTTGAATATATCCAAGGAGATCGATTATCTTTTCTTTCTTTTTTTTTGGCATAGATATGGAGAGAGAAAAAATATATATTAGCATCAGACGGTCGACTGGATTTAAAAGATCACGTCATTTTTAGACAGGGATTTTTTTAAAAAAGTGCGCTTTAAGCCGGATTTAAAGTTCATGCTGCTAACTTAGTGGGACTTACTGGGTCGAATTTTCCGCCCCACTGCTAGCTGCTGCTAGCTTAGCACTGTTAGCAAATGTTTGGAGATGGTTACTACTAAGTTAGCAGAAACTATAGCAGTGGGAACGCATATTCTACCCAGCGATTCGTCCAACTGTATGTTACTACTAAGTTAGCAGTGCCTAGCAATGGGATGAAAATTCGACCCCATGTCACCCGGATAATTGTTACGAAATTTTTGCAATTTTTTTGCATAGACTGATGTGTCACCGGTTGACACGATTTAAAGGGATTGAATCTGCAACAGTTTCTGCCCCGAAAATGCAAATTTTGGAAAAATAACATTGCGATATTTTTGCGTGGGTGTAATGGGCCTAAAGCCACTGCGCGTAATCTGCACGTAACATGTGACTTTTTTATCCGTCGGCTTAAATGGCATGCGGCGGTTTTAAAGTTCAAGGGTTGGATTGAACCGCTTTTACGACAGAGATAAACCTGTCCCAAATTACGCATCAAATGAGCCCCCGTACCTTGTGTACCGGTGAGAGATGGGCCCCTTTTGATGATGGGGTTGATGATGTGAGTGAGTCGGGTGGCGTCGGCGTCGTGGGCGTCGCTTGTTCGTCCGTCTCGTCGTCCTTCTGAAGGGGGGGTATGGCCGACACAGCACGAGAGAGAGAGACACGCGCACCGGTGTACCGTAGCACCCCCGCAGACAGACGAGTTAGAGTTGAATGCGATGCGAACTCGGCCGAGCCTACCGACCCACTGCACCAGCTCGCATATCTTTGCCCACTTCACTCTCTCTCTCTCTCTCTCCCCTTCCCCCCTCTCTCTTTCTATCTCTCTCTCTCTAACCCCCCCACCAGATACGTCTCTCTACACACACACACACGTACATATGCCGAGTTGCCAGGCGCTTTAAATGCGTGCTACGTGCGATGCTCCGGTCAGCGGTTCCTAAGCTGACACCATGCTTTGAAGCACGTACTGCTCATGTGTCGATCGTACGACTGTCGGGTGCATCGTACCAACCGATGAATATGCACATCGGGCATGTCTACAGCAGAATGGACATGCCCGATGCCCATTCAGTCCAGCACACAAGTTCATGGCATATATTATAATTTGGAGGGGGTGTTTTTAGGGTGGAGTTCTCTTTCGCAACAATGGGTCCTTGCAGCCGATGATGCTGGCGTGCAAATATGGAAAAGCGAAAAAGCGTGTCCTCTCGAGTCCGGTACCTGCAATGAGACCAGGTGTGACGCATACCTTACTACCAGAAGAAGAAAAAAAAAATCCTTGAGCAATGGAATATGTAAGAGGCGGCCAACTGTGGAGCGCACAAAATGAGAGAGAAAATCGCTCATATTATAAGCTCCTCATTTGATTTTTTTATTTTTTGGCAGTGTCCTCGAGCGGGGTCATCTCCGATAGACGTTGCGTAATCATACAGTATGGTTGTGTGTGAATGTCGGTATATAACTGCGTTTGGAGGCGATAGTCGGACCGGAAGTGGTGATCAGAACGGAAGTGGCCCCCCAGTGGGATATCTGGCCGGCAGTTGTAATCTGGGAACAAACCAGCCAGTCGTATATAGTTGGCAAGTCTATAAAAAGGAACTAGAGTCTAGGCACCCCGGCAAAAATGCGTCTAATCTTAGCACCTGCAAAAGTGTCCTTCCCAACCACACCATTTTTGCATTCTTCCAATCACTCCTTTGGAATTATACTATGCACCCCAAAAGTTACATGGTCAACATCAGTAATCGAGTGTCCCTAATTCGTTTGCTGCATTATAAAATTCCCCTCGCCCCCGTAATAACACCGGGGCAATTGCGTGCAATTGTCTGCCACTAATATTGCCCACTATGCATAAGTTATATGTAAGGACAGGATGAAATAAAAATAAAAATTATTCGCGATAAACAGTGTTGCCAGACTGTTCGCCCCAGCAAATTATTTTTTTGGCTCCTACAAATTCTTTATTATTTCCATCAGAGTAAGCTACAGGGAGGAACACTGCCCTAGTCTATAAAACCGGTAATTTTTTTCACTCCAATTTTTGAATTGTTGCGATTGCTGTGTACCCCTCCATAAAACTGGGGTTGCCAGACCGAACAACACGCAACTCCCTGTTGGATTTGTTGAACTTGTTGAGTGCACCACCCCGTGTAATGGTACAGTACTCTCTCTCTCTCTCTCTCTCTCTCCCTGCATTACATAGATATGTGGTAATGGTTGCCATGAATGCAAGGACAGAGTTGCAGATGAAACTACGTATTTGCTGCACTTTATCGTGAGTTTGAACAATGGCCGTCCAATGGCCTCGTTGACGTCACACACATTTTCGTGCCAACTGCCAATAGTTTGCTGGAGTAGAATGACTGTAGGAAAGGACGTGAAATTGAATATGAAATAATATGAAATTATTAAAGCGAGGATGGTCGTATAAGTACGCCTTCTGTGCTGTGTGTGCAACACCGGTACATACATTTAATATCCTTGAGGGGCGTTTTAGCCGTGGACTGGCAATAAAAAGGGGGAAAATTACTGCCACCATTAAAATACACGTAGGACATTTAAAAAAAGAAAAGAACCAGGGACTGGTTCCAATAAAATGGCGACACTAAATAAATAAATACCTGGCAATATATGGGGGGCCAGGCATATTATATTGTCGCCGATCAGAAAATGGACATGTCGCCCAGCAGTTCTGCTGCTCACAGGCGGAAGTCAAACTGACACGTACAGGGTGTGCCAAGTTGGGAAATTCCTCGCTCCTTTCCACACTCGAATAGGCCAGAAAAATGGCTTTATTTTTACTGAGAAAAAAAATGTCCAAGGGGTCAGTGTCACGGATCGTCGACTCCAGCAATCTGACCTGATTGTTACTTCGAGTTGCTGCTGGAGTGGACCCGTGATGTTGTGTTATACAGACATAATCATACCTCGACCACGTGCAACTATGCTGCAGCTGGGGTTATGCAGACTATCATTTAGGCGTGGTCCGGCATTATTATGGCAGCCTGTATAACCTGCAAGATCAGGTACACTCCGATTCAAAACAAAAAGGGCGGACGGAGATTGCAGCTTAAGTATATAGGGAAATGAGCGACGGGCTTTGATGTCGGGTTGGGTCACTGATGACCTCTGACCAATCCATCAGGTTATGATGCCCTTTGTGCCCCCCCTCAAATGTTCCAGAGCATAAAAAGAGGAACCGATTCTCCAAAAGAAGTGTGTACGTGCGTTGGAAAATGTGGATCCGGAACGAGGGGCGGGGCCAAGGACATGCTGGCCCCGGGGCTCTTTTTGTGTGCCACTGCACCGTCTTTTTTTTTTCTTCAAACACTTGTTCTTACTGTTGATGTTGTTGTTGTTGCCCCTCCCATTTTTGAGAGAGTGAAGAAAAAAATGGTTAGTTTTTTTTTTAAATCGACAGCTGCGTCCGCCCACAAGGATTGATCAGGAGATAGGTGATGACGCAGGGGCCTTTTTTGTTGAGGAAAGATGGCCATATGGTTGGTCGCATATGTGGCACCACTGGACCACCCTGTAGTAGAGAGAAGTGCGGGGGTGGTAAAACAACAACAACTGGTTGGGGGGGAAAGTCGCGTTCACCGTTTGGATGATCTGAAATGTCAAAGTGTCGCCGATCAGCCAGGATGGGTTGGAAAGGAATCGGCAAAGTATTTTGCCGAAGGGTACGGTCAACAATGGGGCAGCTTGTTGGTGGCCGGTTGGTGTTGGGGGGGGGGGGGTGGCCAGAGGAAAAGTCCGGCCTTGGATGTCCTTCGCAAGGCAGCACCGAACTGAATGCCAAACCACGCTCTCCGATTATTTTTTTGCATCACTTTTTTTTCGCCTTCTTTTGTGCGTGCGAATTATTTTTTTTGGAAGAGTACTCATATTAAGTGCGACCTAATTAGACTCGTCCGCAGGTGTGTGTCGATTTGGAGCAAAAAAAAAACAATAGGACACACATTTCCTTATTAGTTTTTTTTCGTTCCTAACTTCTTTTTTTTCCGTGTAGGTGTCCGGTAGAGGTCGCAGGAAGGTCATGGCGTGACACAGTGACGTGTGTGTGCGACAATAGACCGGGAATAGCCCGCCCCTTCTTCCGCCTGGAACACACACACACACGCACCCAATCCAACAATGGGAAAACCAAAGTGGGCCAATCACCCAGAAAAATTATGGGTCGACAACAATGCTGCAAACACTTCGGCAACAATGCGTATGGCCCAACATTTATATAGCACTCCAGCTGTTTTTTATTGTTATTATTATTATAACAAAACTGTTTTCTCCTCCCAAAGGGGTGTCGTCGAGTGCCAGGGCTGGTAATAAGCTCTGAAGTCGAGTGTATGTTGCTTAATCCGGGCGGATAAGATGGATAGAAAGTGAACTGCGTTGTAATATATCCCGATTCTTTACAACTTCTGGCTTTTATGTACAGATTGATTACATAAAAAAGGGGGTCGTTATGTAAGGGGGTTTGCACCCGCACTTTTTCGCCTTTTGCGTGTGTGCGTTCGAGGTTTATGTCGACGATAGTACCTGCAGAGTGCTGAAGTACGCAACCGATAAGAACGCGTGACTTTGTCAAAGGTCCTTTTGATAAAAGACTCCTTCAGAAGAAGAAGAAAAAAAAAAGAGAGCCACCCCCCCACCCACCCTGCAGCGCTGAGTGAGACATTTTCATCGAGGGAAAGAGAAAGTGTCTGGGCAGAAAATAGCAAAAGCATGGGCTGCTGCTATGCGGGCATTTCCGGTTTATATGGTAACTGGGACATGGACTGAGCTGTGTGTTGTATATAATCCCTCTCGTATAATAGTATCCCCAGCTAAAGCGACACGCATGTTTGCAAAAAATATTTGCAAACTGCGTTCCCGACATTTCTGCCGCGCAGTTTCACAAGAGTGCTCTTTTGCAAAATTGGCAGCCCGCAATTTGCCAGAGCCGCAGCATAACAATACTAATAAAAAAGGCCACTTGTACTATACGTTTGATGGATATACTAACTGGCGCCCTGATGGATATACATACAAGGGAGGCTATAAAATGCGATAAAAGGGATTTTTACGCAACACCCGACAGCCCATAAATACACACAACGTTTGTACTTTCTAGTGAATATTTATCGGTTTCTTATTTGAACAGGCTTCTGTCGTGTACAGGTATATACACAGCACACAGCAGACAAGCCGGTCGAGGATGTAATGCTGCTGCTCTGACGCAATCGAGTGTTCGTTAATCATACCACTGTACACACAGCAGGTGTTACGGTCATACCCACAGTCTGCTGCATGCTTCTGAAAATTATCGATCGAATGTCTCCATAAGCTAACACCTGACTTTTTGGAGAATGTCACAGGAACCGGTGTGTGACCAGGTGCACATATCATATATAGGAGGAAGTCTCTCAGAGAGTGTATGTGTACGTAGGTGTCTGGTGTGTGTCTTTCTATTCGTGTTCCGGTTGGAGGCCGTCCAGTCCGTCGGAGTGAGTGTCCTGAATGCAGCAGACGCCTTAAGAATGCGGTACATACGGTACCTACAATATCTGATGATGGAGCTACAGGGTGGTTCCCATCTCGTAATATTAATTGCACATTGATGAGTAGGTACGGATAGATAAAAATAAAATAAAGAAGATGACCCCATATGTGTGTGTATATAGGAGGGAATTTCCAAGTGCGTAGTTAAGAGGAGGCTGATAATAATGATGAGGTGCTGCTATTGTGATACCCAAAGATTAGTTTTTCTCTCTCTCTCTATACACAGAAAGTATATAGGTTATATTAATGCGATGCCAGGAATCGAGTCCTTGAGCTGGTCAGTTGCTTGGCAGCTGGACATTATATTTTCACATGATGAAGTACAGCGAGTTGGCGGTATGATCACAGGAGGCGCCACAATGCAACGTGTGTGTGTGTGTGTGTGTGCAGCGGATTATATATGATTGAGAAAGACTCTATATATGAATTAATAGAGCGAGGGATATGCGGGGGCAGACCCCGGAAACCATGGAAAAGTGTGTCGTCGGGGGGGCGTCGTCGGCGGCGGTGCCAGACGCCGATGACGCCATAGTATACGTGATGTCGATCGCTCATACAATGTGGGTGTCACAAAAAGTTTGGTGACATACCAAAAAAAAGGCAGGAATTGACGAGTCATCGCGTCTGCAATTTTTATGGCCCCCTGCACATGCATCTCATTAATCGGATCTGTTTTATTAGTGATAACATGCGAAATATGTGCATAGAGGATGGTGATCAATGACGTGAATGTCAGAGTGAAGGTTGTACAGTCTGTACGGAACACATGTCCCGTTCAGGTGTCTTCGTGGCAATAAAATATTGTCGCATGTGTCACGTGCGGCTCGTTTCATCATTTTTATTTCGATACGTGCTTTAGACTATAGTGTTGCATATACGGCTCATTGTTGCCGGAAATTCTGAGAAGACAAGAGGATGATGCTGCCCAGCACGGACTGACACGATATCCTCAGCGTATATAATCTAAACCTTACAGCTTGGTAATAAGCCCGTTTCCTGTTTGCAGTGCATGTAAATACTGCAATTAGTCCTGCAGTTCCTGGAAGGTGAGATAAACTGATGGAAAATAATAACTTGGTTGCATTTTATCCAGTGTGTGAGTTACATCCACGGAGAGGGCTGAGAGTGAAAAATTAGTCGTAATGGAAAGACCCATTTTCGGAGTGATTTATGGTCTCCTCTCCTTTATTTTTTATTTTCCTCTTCTTTTTTTCGTGGAAAACTGGTTATGTAACTGACAATGCGCACTTGAACGGAACGCGCGTACAGCACTGGTGAGTAATGCATATTACTTGCTCTTTTTTTTTTATTGCACCACGGGCCGACATGTGGCTTATTTTTTCCCGCAGGTTATCAGCAAATGTTATGATCTAATCGCACTGGTGCTGACAGGGTGCACTTGCACTTGTTTAGGGGGAAAAATACGAACTGGCGAATAAGTTATCGCCATTTTTGTTGCATGTGCACTAGTACGTGTTTTGTTTATGGATTTCACATGTTGCACTACTCTCCCGCGAGTGGATATTTTTTAAGGTGTTATTTTGCTGTGTCACTACCATGCAATGTTTGTGGCTAGCAGTTTGAAACTGCGACTAACTTTTTGGCGAATATTGGCTTTTTTTTGCTACGTGTTAAAAAAGCAGAATCGCAGATTTAAAACGTGCAGGGATGCACTGACCCAACACGTTACATGTGCACTTATCAAGTAGAAAATCGCAAATTTCTGTCGACGGACGTCGCTATTATTTCGACATTTTCCTCCCCCCCCCCCTCCTCCTACCAGTCGCGCATCCACTGCAACAATCGGATGTAATTTGACAACCTTGTAGCAGTATTTATGGATCGTAGACTCTCTCTCACCGCATCCCACGCCATCAACAGACATTCCGTATACCTGCACTTGTGTACGCAAAAGATGCTACTTGCAGCCGGATGGGGCGGTAATGGGACATACCGACAAACTTCGCCTTTTATATATGCACATTACAGCTTAATCCGGATATAGCAGACTTCAAGGGAACCTGCGGAAATCCGTCTGTTACAGCCGAGGCCATGTGTGGAATAAGTTTGCCGGGACCGTCCTTTCAAGTCTGTTATAGCCGGATTCAACTGTGTTTTTCCGTTGGATGTTTGTCCGACCTGATAGTACCGCTATCTCTCGCACGGTGGCAGGAGTGTGCAGAGGGAGTATGCGCCATCTGTTACTGAAGAATAGTACTACGTGGAAAATCGGCGGGCCAATGATTGCCGGATTGAAGGTTTTGCCAAATTTCGGCAATGAGTTTAGACCTGGACCCCGAGAAATCCCGGGCGAGCTCCGAGAGAGAGAGCCGTGATTTGTCGAGAGCAGTTTGTAATAATATTCCCCGGCGGCATGCAAACACACTGTAATATGAATAGCGCAAACTGGCCCAAATTCCTGCCAGGGTGGGGTGGGTTGGAGAAGGGCAAAGCCATGTGCGTAATAATTGGGGTAGGCCCACTACAGCAGACTGCAGTAAAGGTCAGGGAGGGAGGGGTGCGCGGGAATGAATGGGCAGGAGGGNGACAGCTAGGACAATACATGATTCCTCATTGCTCCATATAAGTGGGCGTCGTATGTGAGGATTGGCGTAGGTAGAGGTAGTGATTGGGGTGTGAGCAGCATCCCGGAGGAGTAAAGTGGACGGCTCCATACATGCATCCCATCCATCGAGCGACTGCGCGCGCAGTTTCGGATGGGGAAGGAAGGGAAGGGAAGTGGGGAGAGGCGGAGGATTCTCAGAGAGAGAGAGAGAGAGGGCAGTGCTGGCTCACCATTTGAAGCACCAGCACCCAGCACCATCATCCGGCTGGAGAAAGGTCAATCTGGGTCGGGAGGCAACTGACCTGCCCTGGTCAGCTGCAGGGTATAGTGTGGTGCTGCTTTGGTTAGGAGGAGGAACAGGAGGAAAGAGGAGGTTGACCTTTGACCCGAGGAAGCCAGGATGCCTTCCGGGGCCGCCGGATCCTCGCTGACCGCCTGCTGACCTCATGCAGGATGACCCTCGCAGGTAATATGGACAGCCATTTTGCTCCACCCTTTTCGGGGATGGGCCAAAATTTTGGCAACCCCGCCGCATCCACCCCACCCCCTCCCACCAACCTCCTTTTCTCTTCTCCATGGGAAAGCATTGATCCGGACCAGACCTCCCCATCTCCCCTCCCTCCCTCCCCCTTCGCAACTACACCACTATTATCCTTACCCCCACCCTCCCCCAAACTTACACCCAATCACCCAGCCCACAAAATACCGGCAGAGAGTCACGTCCTCCATGTCTTATTCAATCAACCCTATCGACTAGGGGATGCTGCTGCCTTCTGCAGTGTAGAGGTTGCTAGAGTCGATGCTGCTGGACACCCCCCCTCCCACTTTGCCAAAATTATGGAGAGGAATCCCTGTCACGTTTTTTGGATCCCAGAGGCATTCGGAATGCAAACTGGGTGCAGCACCAGGGGGGTGAGGAGGGGGTCCTCCGGAGTGGGGTGGGAGGGACCATTGGAAAACTAGAGGGGGGGAGTTTGTCAACCACACTCAGCAGCACAGTAGTTTTAAAGGGGGGGGGGGGATTCGCAAATTTAATCACTTTTTTATTATAAAACAGCGAGGGAAAGTTCTGGACGTCTAATTAGATCCTGGGTGCACCGCAATTGGGGCGTATCGCTTCGGTTCAATGGTAAAAGCGCATTGCCGCATTATATTATCCGGCCTATAATGCGGTGCGTGCGGGGCTCACCCAATTCAAGCAAAGTGCGCAAACTGGAGGCAATTGTGCGTGGTCCCTCATAAATGTATACTTCAAAAGTTCCTCCATCTAAAGTTGCCAAATTGTGGCAACACTGCTTGGCCCCCACCCCCACGTGGAAGTAATACGATATGCCACTACCAGTTGGCGCATAGGCTGTCCCTCTGCATGCTACTGCCGCCATCAGGAGGAAAGTAGTACTAAATGCACGTTGGTGATGAGTCACCGCGCGGACAAAGCCCACCAGCGCGTGTCTTGTCTCCATTGACGTGGGTCCCACCCTCTCTGACCGCAATGTCGAACGGGGAAAGTGAAAACTATGGTAACTGAGTCAACACGGATATATAAGCAGACGGAGAGAACAGGGGGATCAGTAGTATGATTACAAGCTGGCAGTGCTGACGACAATAAGCTGTTGGGCCAATATCCTTGCGCAGGAAGCAATTAAATTAGAGGGCACGTACTTGAGAGTCTCTGCCTCAAAGGAAATGAAAATTGCACTTTTTTTGGCATGGGTAAGAGTCATTACTGTTTATTGGCAAGACAAGCTCTTTGGTATGCACATACTTGCCTTATAAAAACGACGAATCAAAATGAAAGACCTTCCAGTCCAGTCTGGGAAGCCATCCGTGCAAAAAAAAAATCCTCAGAGAAAATTGTCAAATCCAAAATCTCATTCCTCTTTCTGTTTTTTCTGTCGCAGCATGCTCCTTTATGTACATACCTCGCTTTACTTTCCTGGAGATTTTTATTCCGGACCAGGAGAAACTGTGGAGGGGGTGGTTAGCGGTGTGGGGGAGGGGGCACCTTCTTCATCCTCCGTCTCCAGCAGGCTGGATGATTAGCCCAGAGATGTTTCTGGAAGAGGAGAGACAAAATCTCAGTATTTCTTTTTCATCTCAACCTTTCTGCTTCCCTGGCTCTGATTTTTCTTTTCATTTTACACTGGGTTAAGAGGAAAAGTTGAGGCTTGTGCAACCAGAGAGCGAACCTGGTGGTGTGTCCAACAGTGACTTGATTGTTGTATATACTTTACATGTCCAGGGGCGAAGGAGGAGAGGGTGAGACGGATGAGGCGCTGACCATCCGCTGGGCCGGCGCCCAGGCGTTATGGTAAGATTGTCGTTTTTTTAAAAAAATTATGCGGCCATTAGGATTGTTGCACGAGTATTGTTGCGAACAGGGCTCCCCCCTGCCATGGCTCCCAGAGGGCGAGGACCGGTGGTGCTGCTTGAGGAAGGAAGGAGAAGAGGAGGAGGTGCTATCTGTGGTGGAGATGCTTGGTGCTGGTGCTGTCGGTCGTGCCCGCTGCCCACCAGGAGGCAGCAGCAGCGCATCTGGCGCCGTTGCTTCCTCCTCACCTTGTTGTTGTTGCTGTTGCCCACGGGACTCCTCGCACAAGGTATCTCTTGGAAGAAAAACCCCGAGTTTGTTCATCTGGCAACCCGTTCAAGGCGGGTGACGTCATGCGCGCAACCGGCCTGTGCGCACCCGTCATATAAGGGGAAGTTTGCGCATGACGTCACCCGGCACGTACGTGTTGCCAGATAGTTTTTTCCTCCCCGTATAAATGGATGGATTTAATGTGTAAGACGTGGCAGCGCCTGCGTGGGTGCGTGAATGATTGCCTGCCGGTCGATGGCAGTCACTTAGTGGCGCCGGCGCCTCCTCGCCACCGGTTGCTCTTCTCTCCAGGTGAGGCTGGGGACTAGTAGAGGGTGGGTGGGTGGTGGACCAAGCCAGGGGAGCATCATCATGTTGGCTGTCGGTGTGGCCTGCCTCTTCCTCCTCCTGGTCGTCTTCGTCCTTCTCATCGTCTTCCTCGGACGGTCCATCCACGTCTAGAGAGGATGCGGTGCTGCCGTGCGTGCGACCCTGTGCGTGCTGACCCTGACACCCATAGTCAGCAGCAGGGCAGGGTCGGCGGGTGATGGTGGGTGGGGGGAAGAAAATAAGCCCAGCAGATTCTCTCTCCCTATACCCCCTCCCTACACCCCCTCCCACTCCCCGGTTGCAATGGTCTCCATGGCAACACCCGGTTGACTCGGGATGGATGCCGTCGGCAGCAGCAGCAGCGACGGCAGGCGCCCGTGCACCCAACCAGCGACGTCTTCGATCCACCCAGCATCCTCCTTTCTGCTCCTGCTCGGACCCCACCCAAAAAACCCAACCCACCCACACCCTCCAAAAAAAATATGTCTTAAGCCAACCCCGTGACTAAACATGGGAAGAGGTTTTCAATGTTTGCGTCCCCGAGTACAAATCGACATGTCTCTTTCAACTTGGGTCCATCTGTCTCTCTGCGCCTGCCAAAAGATGTGCTTTTTGTACCTCCTACTTGCCAACGCACTGTATTTTCGGCCAATCAGCGCCGGCCGACAAATTGCAATAATTTAACAGTAGGATGTGCGTGTGTAGAGAGAAAGTGCGTGAGTGTTTTTTTTTGTATATAGGATGTGCTGGGGCGATGGTGGCGAGGAGGAAATAAATATGTGGTAAGCTGTCAACACGGTGCTTTTTACCCAGACCTGTTTACGCCCTCACGATTTGAGAATCGGTCGCCAAAAATGCGGTATGGACGACCTGTTTATGCTGGCATATGCGACCTGTTTTGAGATTAGTTTGGTCGGATTGCCTTTAGTCGCACGTTTGCGACCGACAAAACGGTCGCATGCCTCCAGTCGTCCCAACTGGATCTAGGGGAGCCCATTTTTGTCTGGTCGTGCGACTAGAGGCCTGTAGCCTCGGTCGTAGGACCAAACGCGACCGACAAAAATGCGATCAGGACGACTAGAGGCATGCGACCTGTTTTTGAGATTATATTTTGGTCGGTTTGGCGTTGTGCCTCTAGTCGTCCCGATCACATTTTTGTCGGTCGCGTTTGGTCCTGCGACCGAGGCTCAACATCGCTGCATCCCCCCCTGGTTTTCACACTTTATTTCGACTGAATTAAAAAATTTGCGCAATTAACATTTGGTTCGTTATAGAGTCGTTTGGGTTGGGCGACGGAGAGGCGCCTGAAGGAGGCCAGCACCAGAGTCCGGATGATGGTGCTGGACTCGGACCCAACGACGGAATTGGCATCTTCCTCCCCGCTCCATCGCCCACCAGGATGCCCAGTAAGAAGTTTTATCCTGAGTGTTCGGGGCAACCCTCATTGCACAATGTAGGTGAGGGTTGCCTCACTCGCAGGATGTAACAATATTTCTTCCTCCAGAGTGCGACCGCGTGTGGGTGAGTCCGACGGCGGTGGGGGTGTCGACGGTGTCCGGCGGAGTGACGAGCAGCAAGAACGGCACCTTTAAAGCGCCGCTCTTGCAGAACCCGGACGCACATTCGGCTCAGTGCGTCTACACGTTCATCGCCGGACCAGGGGAAAGAGCAGAGGTCTCCTTCACCTTATTCAGAATGAGAGGATCGCCGCCAGAGTAAGTTTGAGCCCTGGGATATCCATAGGATGTCTATGTCTTTACCGCCGTACGAGCACCGTCTTTCAGGTGCAACCACGAGTACCTGGACCTTTACATGGAGGCCCGAGAAGGGTCACCGGGTGACCTGATCCACTCGCCTTTCGGCGGCCGGTACTGCGGGATCATACCCCCAAGAAAAAGGATCTCTCTGTACCGGAACCTGGCCCTCGGCTTCTACACCGACTTTAACACTACTTCCGACGAAGCCTTCGCCGGAAGATACGCCTTCATACCTGACGGTACGCACACATCAGCACTAGGTGGGCGGCACCTAACCTTTGTTCATTCCCTTGCAGGTGACTATGCAGTGGGGACTCCGGTGCCCAGAACGACGTGCTCCTTCACCATCCTGTCCAGGGTGAAGAAGACTGGTCCGCTCAAGTCCCCTACGTACCCAGGGGTGTACCCGAAGGACCTGGCCTGCGCGTACAAGTTCATCGGAAACGCAGATCAGCGAATCAGACTCGAGTTCAGAGACTTTGACCTCTTCTACGGAGGAGCGCAGTTAGTCTCGGATTTGTCCCTATATTTGAGCCTCGGTCGCACGACCAGGCGCTTTGCGACCGACACCGGTCGTGCGATCGAGGCCCAAATCGTCAAAGCTGCCATGTGTCTCTGTCCACAGCTGTCCGTTCGATTTCGTCAAGATCTTCGACGGACCTGACCCTGAGTCTCCGCTGATTGGCACGTACTGTGGTCAGCAGCGGAACCTGGTGCTGTACTCCAGCGAGAGTACCCTCCTGGTCACCTTCACAACGCTGCCAAGGGTCACCAACACGCAGAACAGGGGCTTCCACGGGATCTACGAGTTCTCAGAGAGCTTCGTCAAACTCGGCATGTTATACACAACAGTACCCAAACACACGAGCAGGCGTCATTTGTACCGTTTGGTCTCTCTCCAGATTTCATAGTGAAGAACGCAGGAGAGCACATCCGAGGGACAGAGTGCGACCAGAAGATCCTGAGCCGGAAGATGTCTAACGGTCTGGTGTACTCGCCCAATTACCCGTACCCGTACCTGCCCAAGATTGTCTGCAAGTACTTCATTTACGGGATGCAGGACATGCAACATCTGGAGCGGGTCAGGATCAGGTTTGAGAAGTTCGACCTTCCTGCCAAGGACCAAAAGTAAGTCATCGGTGCACAGGGCTGTGCTGTCTGACCGCGTGTGTGACGATGCTGTTGCATTGTATAGTTGCACGGATGCGTTCCTGAAGCTGTACCTTCGGGGCCAGGAGGAACAGCAGGCGTTCGACAAGCCGGACCGCGAGTTCTGCGGACAGAAGGTGCCGCTGTCTGTGGTGTCGGATGGTCCCCGTCTGGTCCTCATCTTCAGTTCGGGAGAGGCGCAGGGTTCGGGTTTCAAGGGGAATTACACGTTCGAGACGGAGTACAGGGTCCCCGGTACCGCTGCTCCAGACGGGAGCTGCACCTTCTCCTACAGGAGCTCCAGCAGGAAGAGAGGGGACTTCAACAGCCCCAGATTCCCTGCCAACTACCCTTCGTCCACCAACTGCACCTACATCTTCCTTCCTTCGCCCAACGAGCAGGTCCGGGTCGTGTTCGACCACTTCAAGGTCCGGGCCGATCGCATCAACGATTCCGTCGGCGCTTACGGGTCAGTCGGATTTGAGCATCGGTCGCACGACTTGTGCGACCGATGCTCACATCGTGTCGTCTTTTCCCAGGTCTCAGATGTGCCAGGAGGACTGGCTGGAGTTGTGGAACGTGTACCGGGAAGGGAGCCAGCGTCTCCTGGGGCGGTACTGCGGGCCAACCGCCCCGGGTCCGGTGGAGTCGAATCGTGGAGCGACTGGTCTCCGTGTGGTTCTTCATTCGGACGACGAGAATGTGTACTCCGGGTTCAAAGCCCGGTACATGTTCCTGGTGGCCAAGTCCGTGTTCGGAGGTAAGGCAGCCGCTGTCCAGAGCGTACACCCCCACATGTATAAAGTGTAAAAGAATCGGATCTATACCGTGAAGTGTGATTAGAAACCGTTTGGCCAGATTGCGGGCGGAACATCTCGGGGCAGCCCTCGGGCGTGCTCATGTCCCCAAACTGGCCGTCCAACTACGAGGGACCCGAGAAGGGCTTGGGAACCTCCACCTGCCACTGGTACCTCTCAGCCAGACCCAAGCATCGAATCCTACTCATCTTTGACAGTTTCGCAGTCGAAGGAGACCCTGCCAGTGAGTCTCCATCATTCTTGTATAGCTTCGTTGCGACCCTTTGTTGACCTTTTTGTGTGCAGCTCGAGGGTGCCCAGCGGCTGCTGTGCGGGTATGGCCCGACCCGGACAACCCACCGGTGGAGCTGTGCGGAGAGAGCCTTTTCCCCCACCAGCTGCAGTACCTGTCGTTGTCCAACCACATGCGGGTGTCGTTCATCGCTGCTGAGAAGGCAGTGGGTGCTGAAGGATTCAGGGCTGTCTGGACTGAAGTCAGGGACGGTCCTGGGTGCGACGCCTTCCTCTGCGCGCGGTCAGGGTTCTGCATCGACGACCACCTCAGATGCGACCAGATGCCCAACTGCGGATTGGGGGACAGATCGGACGAAGCCAGCTGTACGTTGCATTGTTGTATAAATGAATGATCGGTGGTCACTCTGCTGCATTTGTGTTTCAGGTGGAGGAGACAGCGACTTGAACACTCTTCTGATGCTGGGTCTGAGCCTTGGTGTGCTGGCGGTGGTCCTTCTGGGACTGGCCGTGTGGTGCCAGAGGCAGCGTCGGAGGCGTCGGAGGCGTCACCCTGGCCCCCCAGCCCTCCACCTGCCCCCTCCATCCAGGCTGCGCCCCCCTCCCGCCCCAGCCCCTGCCCACGTCTGCGACCACACCGGCGCCAGATTCGCCACCGTCGACAGCGTCTAGACAACTTCTTCCACTTAATACTACCAAGGATCGACGACCATCGGGACTGCTCAAATTACACACACTACACACGTACCCTTTAACCCACCCACCCACCCCCACCCACATACTGTACGTCGTCTTCGGATTCTTATTTGTACACGGCGCACCGCAATGGAATAATAATTATACGTCTTGTGAACACACCGTCTTTCATTTTGCCTCCTTCGTCGTACCAACTTTTGTTGCATGCGGTCGCTTACGGAAGTTACAGGAATTTATTCTCTCAGTCGGATGTTTGTCCAACCTGATAGTATCGCCATCGACCTGAAGGTGGCAGGAATGTGCAGAGGGAGTGTGCGTCATCTACCAGTGAAAAATAGTACTATGTGGTGAATCCGCGGGGCATCTCAAATTATTGTCATACTGATTATTATAGGTTTTGCCAATTTGGCAACCGGGTTCACTAGTTTCTAGATACTCCTGCTTAACCTGCTGGATCAAAGGGTCGCCCAAGCCAAAGTTTCTATAGAGGCTGCTAATAATTATGATGCTTCGAGAGGCCTTGCATCATACTGGCCAAACTAGCGGTGGGCCATTTACATCTTCAAAGGGCCCTCCAAACTGCTGGGCAAAGTCCTTGAGCTTCCAACCACGCCCATGCAGCCCCAAAAATATGGTGGTTTAGTAACTGGAGGGCCCTGGCCTTGATTATAGGGACCAGTTTTCGCCCAATTTTATGCTTCGGTTTATCGCGCCTTTTGAATTTTCAGGCAGGTCTTGGCCAAGGCCGCTGCTGGTTTATTGTGGCTGCGACCTCAAAGAGAGGCGTATATGGACAGGTCAGGTCTGTTGTTGCCTCACACCTGACCGTCAACTAACAAGGTTGTAGTGCTCTCCCAACAGGACCAATGGCATGGGAACTCCGCCAATAGTGGGAGTCCGGCTTCAGGTAATCATTGACCTTTCAATAATAATAATAATCATACGCCATTGGCATCAAACCACATTTTTTCGCAATCGTCACGTAATCTGCACAATTTATTCCGCTGCCTCGGTCGCGTACTGCTGGGCTCTCCGGTGACGATGAAAAGAGTACAGTGCATGCTTTATCTGACTAGTGTCGTTCGTAAATGGAAATCAGACGTAACACCGCAGTTGGTGACGCCAGTAACCTTCACGCTCCATTCGTTATGTCCTCCATTATACCGTATGTTGTCTTGCAGCTGGGAATGATGATCACATTCAGCTCATGACAGATAAAACGTCAACTGCAGTGCAACTATCGGGGAACAAGCCACAGCACATGAATGAAAGAGATGACGTGGAATTTTAAAAAAATATATATTTGGTCAAAACGGAGAAGTCGTGGTAAACAAACATGTAAAACCGACTTGTCAATCATCCGCCACTCCCAGCAATTTGTTCATGCACCCCGTGTACTCTTCCCAGGCAGCATGCAAGCGTGCTTGGACATCTTCCATGTCCCTTTCCAAGGTGTCCATCATATTGCGATCTACACGAGAGAACAAAGTGGGAATATTAAGTGGTGGAAAACACTATGGGTGTGTGTTTGCAGATGAGTGACCTGATGGCTGCACGTCCAGGTTAATCACAGCATCGTTGATTGAACTCTGAATGTCCAGCAGTTGGCTGTGGCAGGCATTCTTTTCGCTGAGGAACTGTACTTCAGCCTTGGATGCAACCCTCACGAATTCTGCCATCTCCTCTGCCGATGAGTTGTTAGGGGCTGGACCTGCTGGACAAGGAGAGTTGCAAAAAGGCCACACAGGGATGCATTTGGATGCAACTTACACGAATTGTTTGGTGCTGCTGCGTCGTCATGTGCTGTTGGATCAGCCTCGTTCTGCTGACCAGGATCAGCTGGGGCGGCCTCTTGGTCATCGGGGGTAGACGACATTATTGTATAGGGTCAGATCCACGCAATCGTGTATCAGTTCGGTTCTAATCGGAATTTAGATGTCAAGAAGCTTTTAACAACAATATTACTGCGACGGTTTCCTATGAGACAAACAGGCTGCCAATTGCAAACTGAAATAAAATATTTATCCGGCTCAATTAGGATAATAGTGTCAATAGTGTAATCTGTGAGGCGTGTGTTGTACGTCACACAGAAAGGCAATAAACGCCGGCATTGCCCGTACTTGTCACCCACGTAAATGCCAAGATAGTGTGACGCTTTTGGCTGGTCAGTGGCCAGTCTGATGGACATACTGCCAAAAACATGATGACTAGTAATGCAGAAGAGATAAAAGGACGTGCAGCATGTGCTACAAATAAGTGTGTATATGACATGTATATTATATAGCCTAGTGCAGGGTCAGTTTGTCAAGTCCATGGGCCTTTTGTTTAGGCAACCATGGGCCGCTGCAAGCCTTGCCTTTAACCCTCGTTTGTTTAGGTTTGGAGCTGTTTGAAGTGGGCTGCAATCTCTAATTTTGTCATCACGCTACAGGCCATTTGAATCGATCACTTGTAATGTGTAGGCCAGTGTGTACAACACACAAACGAAGAGAGCTTCAATACTATATAAATAGCCATTGCAAGCAGCATCGTGAAATTAATACTCTTCATGTGTAAAAGGCACCTTTTTCTTCACTATATACGAAGGAATCATACAAGAGAAATGCCTGCAGGAGCAAAACAATGTTCTCAGTGGAAAGTGCAGTAATTAAACAAGTGTAATAAGAGTCAATATAGAAGAAGAAGCACGTGACTCTTCTTGAAACCTCGTGATGGGATGTCCAACCTCCTTTTCTTCTTCTTCTTCTTTTCATTATCTGATTCTGTCTTTTGGGGGGGATCGACTCGAAAGGAGGTTCCCAATTAATCCTCACGTATAGTTGTGTCGGGTCAGGACGGTTCTGTTCCCTGATTGGATCCAAGCTGGGTCCGGATTTTTTTGGGGGGAGGTGATCGTTGGGAACGGAGCCTGCTGGAAATAGAACAGTAGTGGATTAACTTTTGCTCTTGACCCAATCAGTACTATAAGTTTTCCTTCTTCCTAACAAACCCGCTCGGAACAAAATAGATAACTAAAGTATTCCGAGTAATAACTGGTCGTGCATTTATCGCCAAGGCCTTTTCGACCGAATGTTTTGATGCTTCTTCTCATATCTCGGTGGACAAACAGTAGCCTATTGATGCAAAGGGTGCGGTTATTCTCCAAATAAGGGTCTTTTGCATTACATATGCTGATGTAACCCCCCTGGCCACACCCCCAGCATAACCGCACCCTTGTATAATATTATTAATCTCCATTTTTGACTTGGCCATCATTCCGACGTATACCTTTGACCCCACCTATACTCTTTCAATGCGCACTTGTTTCTAAAAATAGTGCATAAGGTAAATACTTGTACTTGAAACTACTCCACGGTTATCTTGCTGTTGTTTACAGAAATGATGGCCCGATGATAACATTGTTTGTGCGAGTTGCTCAGTGCACTGGAATGACATTGTAGAACCGGATTTACAATAAGTATAGGGAAGCAAACACACTCGAGCTTGTTGTCAGTTCTTATGCTTAGTATGTCCTAAGTCGTAGTAAATCATTAATCTGAAAATAAGAGTTTGGAATAACATTTTCTGCACCGAACAATGGAAATAACGACAGATTAAATCAAAAACCATTGGATAGCATCGGTTGCCACGCAAAAAAAAAGACTCTTGCTCATGAAATGGCCATGTCTGCTGTGTGCACCGCAATTTTTCTCACAATTATGTTATGACGACAATATATACTGAAATCCCCTAACGGCTGTATCCGGTTGTGAAAACGCAATGTCAGGGGAAGAAGAGCCAGAGTGCCGTCATCATTATTGTGCAAACAGTCTGGTGCTTCCCCCATTTATTTGTTCGTGATATACTGTACTCTATAATAATACTGTACGTAATATTTATAGCGACGAAGGTTCATTACTTTTTGTTAAAACAGATGAAAATTCTCTCCTTACTGTAAGAGCTTATAAGGTGTGGTCGAGTGCTCTAATTATGACATGGAGTCATATGTCAAATGCAAGTACTGTACTTTCAAATAATGTATGTATGTATGTATGTGACGCTGCGTACTACGTCCCCGCTGTAAGTACAATTCGCATGTAAATGTTCGCTGGCTGGCCTAAAGGAAGCGAGAAGTAAAGACCGGCCCACAGATTACGTTAGAGTGTGCTGCTGGGAAATGGGTTTCTCATATGAGTGAAAGGCATACGGAAGTGTATGACTCCCAAGTCATATTATCCGATACATCTCTCTCTCTCTCTCGTGTGCATTTGTCGGGGCATATCGCATCATTGTGTCAGAGAGAGTTACGTTACGATTGTTACGTTGGAAACCCCCCCTCCTCCTTATGGCCTATTGGGAGGGTATGTCCGGCGGCCTGTACGGATAAACTCCCATGCGCAAGTAAGTGTGTGCCAAGTGGAACGTGTGAGCGGACCACGAGGAGCACGCGATCTGCCCAATTCCCGTGGGTAGACCCCGCGTTTCACACGTGTGCTGCGTACGCACGCTTACGTCACTGCGCATTTCCCACCGCGCATCGGCAACCGCTTGGAAATAATGCATCGCGTCGGTTGGAAATAAACGGAATCTGGGATGTGGCGACCGAGCTTGTTTATTCAGCTTACACGTAAGAAAAGTACTGGTACAATAATTAGAGTAATAAAATTAATTGCGGGGGGGGGGGGAAGGCGGG